>SJYV01047380.1:2311599-2324454 GCA_006410875.1 Neotragus pygmaeus | reverse complement strand
ATGACATTTGTATATATACATGTACGTATATTGCACAACTGTCTATACATATATGCATGTGGAAGGGAGTTTCAAAAGGGAGGGAACATATGGATACTAATGGCTGATTCATGTTGTTGTAAGGCAGAAACCAAGGCAACATAGTAACTCAATTATCCTCCAATTAAAAATTTTAAAAAGCACTGTATCAGTTTATATTATAAAAGAGTTTATATTATAAAAGCTTATATGTTTATAAAATACGAATTTTACATTAAAAAAAAACCCACTCTGTCAAAAAGTGGGTTAACTGGGGATGAGGGGAGTCTGAAAAAAACCTCTCAGCTAACTAGCCTTTTAGGGACTATTCTCTAACTGCTGGAGAAGAAGAGTTCAGGCAAATTCTGTGGGTTTTGAGACACACTGTCTTAAGCTCATCTTCCTCCACTACAACACTCAGGATTAGGGAACAGTGTTGATGGCACCTCCCTGACACAGCCTTCTCCCCTCCCTGCCCAGGGTGTATAGGAACTGCTCCAACGGGGGTGATACTCACAGCGGATACGGCAATGGACTGCACATCAGCATTCGAGACCAGATGGTTCTTCACGAGGGTCCCGGTAGCTGAGTCCCAGATCTGCACCTTCCCAGCAGAGTCCACGCTTATGACAGTGCCATCCGACAGGAAGGCCACACCCCAAATGATGCACTTCCGCTTAGACACGCCCATGTGCTGCCTATCCACCAGCATCTTACCAATAGCGCTCCCTGGTGAAGAAAGCAAAGCCCACGTTTGAACAGCACTCATCTCTCCTTAGTCTTGAAAAGCTGCCTGTGTCGGCATCTGGTAAGTTCAGCTGCTTGAGCCCAGATCACAGAGANTTGAGTTCACCATAACCACGTTTGAACAGCACTCATCTCTCCTTAGTCTTGAAAAGCTGCCTGTGTCGGCATCTGGTAAGTTCAGCTGCTTGAGCCCAGATCACAGAGAGCAGTAAACAGTGGTTATGGTGAACTCAAGTATGGAACACCAAAATGTTACCTGGAGGAGGATGGGGTGGGGGCATGCTGACAGAAGACATTTGTGGTGAGGAAGTGAGATGGAAAGAGACGTTTGATACTTCACTTAAAAATGGCCAGCTGTGCATACATATGCTACTCTGCTCTTTTCCAAATCTCCATGAGAATGGGACAGAAGACAACAGTGTCAAAATTTGGGGATTGGAAAGCAGACACAGAGTAGTAACTGACTTAGTGAAACCTGAAAACTAAGTCCCAAATTAGCACTAGGAAGAGCCAAGAAACCACCTGATTTCTACCATGGAATCCTTGGAAGACCCAGCAACTGGTGACTCCAGACACGCTGGAAATAGAGGTGAAAGTGGGATTAAAAGGAGGGACTGGTTGGAAAAAAAGTTTAAGAAACCTGAGATGCTAAAGGCAAAGGAGAAAAGGAAAGATATATCCATCTGAATGCAGAGTTCCAAAGAATAGCAAGGAGANACCCAGCAACTGGTGACTCCAGACACGCTGGAAATAGAGGTGAAAGTGGGATTAAAAGGAGGGACTGGTTGGAAAAAAAGTTTAAGAAACCTGAGATGCTAAAGGCAAAGGAGAAAAGGAAAGATATATCCATCTGAATGCAGAGTTCCAAAGAATAGCAAGGAGAGATGAGAAAACTTTCCTCAGTGATCAGTGCAAAGAAATAGAGGAAAACAACAGAATGGGAAAGTCTAGATCTCTTCAAGAAAATTAGAGATACCAAGGGAACATTTCAGGCAAAGATGGGCATAATAAATGAGAGAAGTGGTAAGGACCTAACAGAAGCAGAAGATAAGAGGTAGCAAGAATACACAGAACTATACAAAAAAGAGCTTCACCACCCAGGTAATCATGATGATGTTATCACTTATCTAGAGCCAGACATCCTGGAATGTGAAGTCAAGTGGGCCTTAGGAAACATCACTGTGAACAAAGCTAGTGGAGGTGATGGAATTCCAGTGGAGCTATTTCAAATTCTAAAACATGATGCTGTGAAAGTGCTGCACTCAATATGCCAGCAAATTTGGAAAACTCAGCAGTGGCCACAGGACTGGAAAAGGTCAGTTTTCATTCCAATCCCAGAGAAGGGCAATGCCAAAGAATGTTCAAACTACTGCACAACTGCACTCATCTCACACGCTAGCAAAGTAATGCTCAAAACTGTCCAAGCCAGGCTTTAATAGTACATAAACTGTGAACTTCCAAATGTTCAAGCTAGATTTAGAAGAGCCAGAGGAACCAGAGATCAAATTGCCAACATCCGTTGGATCATTGAAAAAGCAAGAGAGTTCCAGAAAAACATCTGCTTCTGCTTTATTGACTATGCCAAAGCCTTTGATTATGTGGATCACAACAAACTATGGGATATTCTTCAAAAGATGGGAATACCAGACCAGCTTACCTGCCTCCTGAGAAATCTGTATGCAGGTCAAGAAGCAACACTTAGAACTGGACATGGAACAACAGACTGGTTCCAAACAGGAAAAGGAGTACATCAAGGATGTGTACTGTCACCCTGCTTATTTAACTTATATACAGAGTACATCACACAAAATGCCAGGCTGGATAAAGCACAAGCTAGAATCAAGATTGCCAGGAGAAATATTAATAACTTCAGATATGAAGATGACACCACCCTTATGGCAGAAAGTGAAGAAGAACTGAAGAGCCTCTTGATGAAAGTCTAAGAGGAGAGTGAAAAAATTGGCTTAAAATTCAACATTTGGAAAATTAAGATCATGGCATCCGGTCCCATCACTTCATGGCAAATAGATGGGGAAACAATGAAAACAGTGGCAGACTTTCTTTTCTTGGGTTCTAAAATCACTGCAGATGGTGACTGCAGCCATGAAATTAAAAGATGCTTACTCCTTGGAAGAAAAGTTATGACCAACCTAGACAGTATATTAAAAAGCACAGACATTACTTTGCCAACAAAGATACGTCTAATCAAAGCCATAGTTTCTCCAGTAGTCATGTATGGATATGAGAGTTGGACTATAAAGAAAGCTTAGTGCCAAAGAATTGATGCTTTTGAACTGTGGTGTTGGAGAAGACTCTTGAGGGTCCCTTGGACTGCAAGGAGATCCAACCAGTCCATCCTAAAGGAAATCAATCCTGAATACTCACTGGAAGGACTGATGTTGAAGCTGAAACTAATACTTTGCCATCTGATGTGAAGAACTGACTCACTAGAAAAGACCCTGATTCTGGGAAAGATGGAAGGCAGGAGGAGAAGGGGACGACAGAGGATGAGATGGTTGGATGGCATCACCAACTCAATGGACATGAGTTTGAGTAAGCTTGGGAGTTGGTAATGGACAGGGAAGCCTGGTGTGCTATAGTCCATGAGGTTGCAGAGTCGGACACGGCTAAGTGACTGAACTGATATGATATCCCTTAGGTACTGCCTCACAGCTAAGAAGCCAGGCAACTCCCCAAATTCCACTTCTTAGAGGAGACCAGAAACTTATTCTCTGAAGAGGGGTATCAGTGCAACTGAGGGTGGGAGCGCTATATGGAGCATAGATTAAGTGAAAACTTGTCTCTCAACATTAAGAACACCAGTTTTCTTAGAATGCTGATGGCCCTGCTGGTTATCACCCCACAGGAGAACAAAAAACACTTCTGGGAAAAATGACTTGTACAAGACAAAAGACCTAAACAGCCTGTCTTTAGAGCTTCCCATACTGACAGTCAAGCCAGACCATTCCTCAGTGAAGTTTAGATGCAATAAACTTGTCTGGTGATGAAAGGAACCCCTAGACACTGGAGGACAGCCTCAGTATGGAAGGCAGAGGCCCAAGAGAGGGGCAGAGAAAAATAAATAACAACTGGAGAAGAGAATAGTCTTGGAGAAGAGTTAGTATACTATATAATGAAATGAAAAGAGAATGCTATAAAAAAGAACATTCAGGAAATAAAGAAGAAGTCTAGAAACAAACAGCAGAAAGGAAAATCTCAAGAAAAGGACTAAGATAAAGATGACAAACTCTCAAGAAGCAGAGTAAAAAGTTAGAGATGAAAAGTAACAGGGAAAAGAAAGAAAGTAAATGAATGAGAAAAGCCAACATTGAAATGATAAAATTCTAGAAAAAAATGGAGAGCAACTTATTTAGAAAATGATTATAAGAGTTTTCCTCAGAAATGGAAAACATGGGTTTTTGGATTAAAGGAACCTATCAAGTTGTCCAATATAATCGATATTAACAGATCCACAGAACAAAGAACATAATTATTAAATTCAGAACAGTAAAGATAAAAGGAAGATCTTAAAAACTCCCAGGAAAAACAAACCACAAAAACCTACACAAAGGATCTACTCCCAAAAAGGCATCAGACTTCATAACAACACTAGAAGCTGAACAGCAGAACCGTGGCTTCAACGTTCTAAGGAAAAATAATTTCCAACTTAGAATTCTTTGTCATAAAAACTTTTTCTCAGGATCCACCAAACAAAGTGATAAACTAGGAAAGTGCATGACATGGCCACGGGGAACTCCACGTGAGAGACAAGCAAAGGGAATTCCCAGAATAGTTGAAAAACCAGAATTCAAGATCTCAGAGTTGTGCCACAGGCCCAGAAACTGGCTCCACTTGACTGAGGCAGGGCAGAAGGCTCTGGGAGAGAATCCTTCAAGGAGGTGAAAGCAGTAAAAAGAAAACTAGAAGTGGGAATTACCTAGTGGCCTGTGGTTAGTGGCGGTCTGGTGCTTTCCCTGCCGGGGTCCAGGTTCAATCCCTGGCCAGGGAACTACGATCCTGCAAGCCATGCAGTGCACCCCACCCCACCCAAAATGAGAAAGAAAACCAGATGTAGCTGAACCTACCTTATACAACTAGAAGGATGTAGAGATGAATTACTGATATATGTATCAATCACACACAGGAGAGAGACAGACACACAATATTAACAACAAGAATACAGGGTACTTTCCAATCAAAAATAAAATTTAAAAAAACCATACAGGGAAGGAAAAGACATTTAGTCTGCAAGTAGTACCTATATAGTCTGAGATTAAAAACATCAACTGCTAATCTAACAAAATTACAATATAACCGTACTGGGAGGATCAAGAAGAAATATGAGTACATGTGGCAAAGTGCAAAGAAAGAGGGTTAATAGAGTGGAAGTCAATAAATGGGCTAAAACTGAGAAAATAAAATATAGTATTTTAAGCATACTATGTATAGCACAGAGAAAAATACCAAAAGAAACAGCTAAGAGTTGCAGGTTATTGCCTTTGAGGAGCAGGAGAAGGGATACTGGAGGAGTCCTGCTTTTTTGTAACAAGCCTTAAGGAATTCTTTGACTATATGCATATATGACTGATAACAATAAAAAACTTGCTTAAGCAGTACAGAGAAAGAAAAAGGCGACATCCCTGCCCTGTGTATTCTCTCATCTTAGAGGGGAGTACAGACAGCCACCTAACAGGTTGAAGTCAGTCTCATCACTGAAGGAATCCATCAGCCAATCCTCCGGGCCAAGAGCAGAGGAAATACGTTACTGTGTTACCAAGAACTTAGGTTCCTCAAAGACAGACACTTTCATGAAGAACTGGTATATATAAATAGGTATCTACTGATTATTTATAGTAAGTGGCTTACTGGTTGAAGGCAAATTTTAGTGTGAATTCTTATGATGAAAAATACTGTATTTAATTGAAGAATCAAGATTCTCCTAAAAGCAGCAGTAGGAATCTAAGAAAGATATGAAATTCATGGTGACATCTCAGAAGGTTGGTGAAAGCACAAGGACACAAGCTTTTGGAAACAGAGAAATGTGAATCTGACAAACAAGACCCACATCCCAAATGAGCTGAGAAAAACAGTCACCTGATTTGGAGTCAAACACGCTAATATAGTCTATGGAGCCAGCCGCAACATGAGTACCAGCAGGATGCCAGCTGAGACTCAGGATTCGACCTGGGGAGTTTTACAACCAAAGAGAAAGTGACATACACGTAAATATATAGCAAACGGTAACTGAGCTCTCTTTCCACAGTGATCTACAGGGCTAGCGTTCTATAGTCTTAGCGCTCACTTACTGCATTTTTGTGAAGAATTATTTGGTAACAGGTGAGGAACAACTTTTTCCTGGGACTCACATGACATATTTGATGCTTGCTTTTAATAATGGATAAATGGTTGATAGGAGTGTAAACAAGCACAACCTTCTGAGGGTGACCCGGCAGTAACCAAACCAAATTTAAACGTGACTATCTGTCACAGCAATTGCACTGGCAATTTCACCACAGAGAAATATTACTGGAGTGCCCAAGTGAAGAAAAGAATGTTCATTACAGCACTGGCTTGAGTAGTAAAAAAAAAAAAAAAAATTAATAATAGTATCTATCAATAGGAGTTTGGTCAAATAAATTATGGAATACCGTAAAATGGAACACCACTCACATACGCACAACTCAACTCACACAGAAAGATGTCTGTGATATAGCAAATGAAAAAAAAAAAAGCTGAAAATCAAGTGCAAGCACTCTTGGAAATGTATCTGTCCGTTCGAAAATACAAAAAGGTCTGGATTCATTTTAAAATGTTGCCTACAGACTGAAATGAGCCACTTATTTTTTTCTTTCACCCTTAGCCAAAGGTATGAAATTTTTAAAAACACTGTGTCACCTTTGTAACTAAAAAAAAGAACACCTGCAAGATATTAAAAACAAACATACAGGGATTTGATGAATAGAGAATAAATATTACTATTGGACACAGAGAACATCTCAGACACCACTCTCCAGAAAAGGAGTCAGCATACTGTAACCCAAAGGCCAACTCGGGGTGAGTTGTCGTTAACGAAGTTTTAGGCGAGTACAAACATGACCATTTGTTTAAGCATTATCTAGGACTACTTTGCTGAAGCCTACAATATTTATTAGCTGGTGTCTTTACAGAAACAGGTTGCCAACCTCTGATCTGGGAAGTCAGTGTCAGTAGGTGCAGCTGGAACAGGGGCAACTGGCTATAAAATTCCCACATTCAACTTGAATGTACTAGCAGGACTAAGAACCACAGCTCCTGCCTACAGGAAAGTCCTAGTTTTGAGACTTTATGCACATTTATCAAAACTTCACTAAAGTGAGTGAGAACTAACAAAGTGATTCGTATAGAAACACTTGCTTTCCTATTTTGGATTGCCAGTTTTCTCTATTATTACTTAACCAGGTAGTCACAGCTACGTTATGTTACACAGTAAAGAGAACCTGAGCTAAGGACAGCATCTAGCATATACCCTGCATCACAGAAAGTTGGCACACAAATAAAATATTCTCTGGACCCAAAAGAAAGTATCCCATCTCCAGTGGCACAGAAACATAACTTCTTGTTAACACTATTCACTGCCCTGATGACAAGGAACCCTTACTTTTCTGACGATCAAAATTTCTTTCAAACTGGATTTTGTCTGGGGTGATCTGAAATAATTTCACAGATCCATCTTCACAGCCAACCTATCATGGAAAAGAGGGTAGAAAACAAAGAAAGCATTTTAGAGAACCAAATATACACATTTAAAATATATACATTTCATCCCTCAAGCTAACACTTGCTCTGAAAGAGGAAAAACAGTTTGTGAGAGGAAAAAAGTACTAGTATCAAGAAATTTGGTTCCTGGCAGCCTTCACATCCCAACCAGAAAGCAGGCCAATGAGTGGCCTAATTCCTGCCCAGGACATGGAGGAGAAATAGGATTTCAAGGCATGTCTGTGCTAGATACGACGGCCTGAATTAAAGACCCGTTAACTGTGTCACCTTCATGGAGATATGTCAAGATACTATAAAACAGTACCCCCCAAAAAAATCAAAAACTCATTACAGAAAATTAATGGTAAGAATGCGTGGGGAGGAGGGAAATCTTAAGTCTGTGCTCAAAAAATTTTTGAGAAACATGGTTCTACAAGTCGACTTGTAAAAAGACCTATCAGAACTTTTAATATACTAACATGTGTTGTGAACCTACAGAAGGATTTAATACGTGGTAATTCTGAAACAAAATGTATCATAAAACACAAAGCACAGCAAAACAAAAGACAGTATCTGTATCTCCCAATTTCAAATGACACAGTTTGGGAGATGCTGAACCAAACTAAAACCTCTGGTGTCATAAATGAACAAACAAGATCCAAAGTAGAAGCAGAAAGGGTACAAAAGGACAAGAGATTTTTACATCTCCAATAATAACCCCAATTGTGTATCTCCTATTGGAATCCAGGTACAATTGGTTGCTTGGTTGCTGGAATTCAGCTCAGATTGGAATTGCGACTGGCCACAATATAACTTTACCTTCCTATGAACACAGGGAAGCAAGTGTAAATGGGTGCAAGAGGAAATCTCGGTTTGGATTATCAATAGTTGTGTACTGACCAAAAGTTGAGAGCCACTGGGGCTGGTGGCCATGCTCCAGATGGGCCCTCCAAAGGCATCCACAGCATACTTGATGGTCAATGCCTGTAAATCATACTCGATAATTTCTCCATTGAGTCCAGCACTAAACAGTCGCTGTCCTTTTGCCCAGCACAGAGCTTCTGTGGCCCGAGACTCATGACCTGGGAAAAACTACAGAAACACCATAACTTCTCAACCCACCATGAATTCACCAGCTACCAGCACTGAGTGGTCACAGGCAAACGGATAAAATTAAAACGCCCCTCTAGAAATAACTTAGTGTGGAATTTCACACTATCTGAAGATCATGATACTGATATTTTCATTTTTTTTTCAGGCTCACATTTTAGTTATATGGTTGGTTTTGTTTCTTTTTCTAAGACTTGTTCTGCGAAATGTTTTTGGACAATAAAGTCTATGAGTAATTGTATTCGATGTTATCTGATTTTTAAAAATCATTGTAATGATCTTGATCGATGATTTCAAAGGTGTATATGTGTCAAAAGTTATCAATATGTATACTTTGAAAACATGTTGCCTACTGTGGGCCAATTTCACCAATAAACGTTGTCTAAAAAATGAAAATAAAAGAAATGAATGCAGCTCACTCCAGCTTTTCATTCAAGTCTCAGATTTCTAAGTGTTTTCTTCTTGCTCAAAAAGCATTCATACAATCAAAAATTTTATTCTTATAGCTGCTTGTCACCAAAGGGAATGAAAGTGAAAGTGAAGTTGCTCAGTCATGTCCGACTCTTCGCGACCCCTTGGACTGCAGCCTACCAGGCTCCTCTGTCCATGGGATTTTCAAGGCAAGAGTACTGGAGTGGGTTGCCATTGCCTTCTCTGGGTGAGATACAATTTTTCCTATCTGAACTTGAAAATGGTCTGTCCAAATTGCCAAAGTCAATGACACAAATAGGAGATAACTCTCCTTACTACTAGTCCCTACTCTTCACTCTCATGATCTGAGAGTGATCACCTGAGCTAATCAATCTTCAATAGCCAGGAAAGGAACAAGGAAACAAAGTGGAAGACTAGACTGAATTAATTGTTCAAGAAAAAAGAAAACCGATGGGAGTGGAAAATAAGATGTACTAGGTAAAGACCAGTCGAACATATATTAACTCAGTGATGCCTTTGTATTAAGCAGTTGCTAAATGCTGGGAATACAGTCATATCACTGACAAGAGCTCTTTTTCATATAATTTGAAGTTCACCAGGGAAGAAGACATTAAACAAATATATAAACAATTACATAGTTGCAACAATAATAATAAGAAAAATCACAGGATGCAACAAGCGTGCATCACAGCATGTGTTTCATGCTATAGAATAAGACTCATTTTTGGTGACCAGTGATTTCTCAACTCCTGTTATTGCTTCAGGGGACAGCTCAGGTAAGTCATCCCTTTCCAGGAATCCTAAACCCACCTCATCAGAGCAAGGCACCTCTCTACTAAGATTCTATGCCCATGCTTACGTCTACCATAAAACTGATCACACTATTTCAAAACTGTATACTCATCTTTCCCCCACTGGATTTTGAGGTCCTTGAAGTTAGGGCCTCTGACATTCATCTTAATGGCTAATGCTTGCAGTCATTTAGAAATAGTTACAGAGTACCTAAATTCCAAGTACTACGCTGCAAGACACTGCATTCATTTTTCCTTCTATTCATTTGTATCATGGTGTTGAGGATATGCAAGGCACTCAATAAATGTGAACTGAATTATTTTGCTGCATCTGAAATCTGTAATCAGAGACTTTGAAAAATATGCTGCTGTAATAGCCCTGTGCATATACCCAAATGATATTTTACCTAATTTAAAATCTTTATTTCCAAACAATAGGTATATAAATCTACCTTCTCTCAGATAATTTAGGAATTCATCTTCTTGCTATCACATCACCAAAAAGTTTGATATTAAAACATCTCATCATTTTTTTCTGAATTAACAGTGAAATAGGTAATAACAGAGCAGGAAATGCCACTTTACTAAAGTTACAATGGTGCAGAGACTGATAGGAAGCAATGATCTTGACAATAAGAATGCTGTGCCCAACAGATCTAGTAAACATCAGTTTCCAAATGGCAGTAAGCACCACAATTCCTAGGTAGGATCTTTCTAACCAACATTACATAGATTGAAGCTCTAAGCTTATCAGTCAGACAAGAGACTGTATATTTGTTCTGTGTTTCTAAACAACAGAGAGAGTAGGGAGAGTCATTTTCTTCTGATCTCTTTGAATACAAAAAAGACATAGAAGATGTTGCAGAATTAAACTTAAGAAAAAAAAATTAACATCAACACCACCAAATCCGGCTCCCAAATGACTTACTTTCTCCTGAAAGTAGTTTGCTGACAAATTATAAATTTCCACAGTGCCATCTGTTCGTGAAACAGCCAATCTGTTTGACTGGTTATTGTAAGCCACACAGCGGATCCCTGATGGAACATAATTAAAGAAACGCACTCGATGGACATTAAATTCACCCATTCCTAGGAGGGGAGAAAAGAATCATTGTTAAACAGGGGTATGTCACATCTATTGTCTTTTATTACCACTCTTCTGGACTTCCCTAGTGGCTCAGATGGTAAAGAATCAGCCTGCAATGAGGGAGACCTGGGTTCCATCTCTGAGTTGGGAATATCCCCTGGAGGAGGGCATGGCAACCCACTCCAGTATTCTTGCCTGGAGAAGCCCCATGGACAGAGGAGCCTGGCGGGCTACAGTCCATAGGGTGGAAAAGAGTCGGACACGACTGATTGAGCACAATACCACTGTTCTACGTGGTAGACTCCAAATGTATCTCACTGAGGTTCGTTTCTATTTTCCCCCCATTTTTGGGGGGTGGGGAGGCCAGGCAGGAACTGGGGGTGGGGAGGATATGGGATCTTAGTTCCCCTGCCCCGTTCACTAGAAGCTGCCAGTCTTAACCCCTAGACCGCCTGGGAAGTCTGACTGAGGTTCATTTTAAAATATTCAACTAAAGATGCTTTCATGGTCCACACAGAATCTATCAAATAGTCTCCAGAAGCTCAGGATTCTTCCACAAAAAAAATTCAAAAAGCAACACACAGAGCATCACCCAGCCACCTAGCAATCCTGCAAACTGCCTGAAGGAAGTGCTCCAGGAAGAGAGGTGAGAATCTAAAACTTGATCTTAGAGCAAAAGACTGAACATAACCTCATTTTTTTACTGGGAGCGCGCGCTTGAATGGAGCCACAAGGAGCTGACGAAATGTCTTCGAAAAGAAAGTGAAGTCGCTCAGTCGTGTCCAACTCTTAGCGACCCCATGGACTGTATGTAGCCCACCAGGTTCCTCCACCCATGGGATTTTCCAGGCAAGAATACTAGAGTGGGTTGCCACTTCCTTCTCCAGGAATTGTATTCGAGGCAGAACTAAAGTCTCCTTCGTATTTGGTGCGTGCGGTTTCTGGGACTGGGGGTGGTGAAGAAGAGGATCAATACCTCGATCATTCTAAGAAAGCAAGAAATGTTGACAGTCCAAAGGAGTCTCTCAAAGTCGGGTCCGCAGAACTCCTAAACCAAAACGATCTTTAACAAGGCAGGATTCCGGGTACTAATCCATAGCTCTAGAATTCCAGTCTTTGGGGGTGGGAGGAGGTCAAGGAACCTGCATTTTGGCAAACATCTCCATCTCCACTGCATGCTAAGTCTGCAAATCACAGACTCAACTACGGTGGTGACGGTGGAGCTGATGGGCAGGAAGAACCAAGAGCTTCTTAGCGGGAAGAAGCGACCGGACTGATCTGGCATCTGTCAATTACTTTATCCCCAGCTCCGCCGCCGCCAACAGACGCACTCGGGTCAGATTCGCCCCTTTACTCATCTCCCTTCAAGGTGAAGAATCTGCCAGGAGATAAGGCGCGTTCGGCCCAGCTAGGCTATGCGTGCTTCCGAGGCGCGCGAGGGCTCCGCCGCCCCTTCCCTCTCCGAGGATGTCTGGAGTAGCCCCCACCCGGCCTCGGCAGAGGGGAATCGGCGAGTTTCCCGGGGGCCGACCTAGAGCAGCCCGCATTCGCTAGATACAACCCCAATCCATCCCGGCTCCCTTACGCCCCTTCCCCAACTCACCGGTGGAAGGGCTCGCCACTCAGGGAGCTCGCCTCTCTCCGCCCCGGCCCCACGTGCGCGCGCTCGCGTGTTCTGCCCCGGAAGTGCTCGCGGCGCAAGGCCGGAAGTGCGCAGGCAGTGCTCGCGGCGGCGGCGACGGCGGCGGGAGGTTCGGTTGTCGCCCGTTGGCCGCGCGGCGCCGCGATCGGCGGCCGCCATTGCAGGTCAGGCCGCGGGCAGGGAGCGCGGGAGGCCGCGGGGAGCGAGCGCTGAGCCGGGGATGGGGGGGCGAGGGTGCGAGGGAGCGGGAAGCTAGGAAGCTGAGGCCGGGCGGGGCGCGCGGCTCGAGGAGA
>SJYV01047380.1:2295108-2311535 GCA_006410875.1 Neotragus pygmaeus | reverse complement strand
GAGGGCCGCGCAGAGGTGGGGGCGACCCAGAGGCGCCCTCGGTGTAGGAGAGCCGGGAATTGCGGAGAAGGGAGCGGTGCGGAGTCGGAAGGCGGAGGGAAGGGAGCGAGCTGGGCGGAGCGGGAGAAGGGCGGAAAGAGTGGCCGAGCGCGGGCGGAGGACGGAGAAGGGGGCAGCGCGGGCCGGAATCTCGAGGTATGTGCGGGAAGGGGCTTTTCCCTGGGTGGGGAGGGAGCCCAGCACGCGATGCTTGAGAGAGTGGGGGAGACCTGGAACCCAGGAAGTAGCGGGAACATCAGAAAGGGTCTAAGCGAGGGGTAGGACTGTTGAGTTCTTTGGAGGGGACATTTTTAAATCTTGGGGGGAAGAGGCTATTGGGAGCGGTAGTTGGGAGGGTGACTGGAAGGGACTGGCTGGAGAGTGATCCAGCTTCTTTTGTGGGTGGAGTGAGAGGCCGGAGAAGAGTGGGGTGGAGTCGGGTCCTGGAGGAGCGAAGTACTTAAAAATTGGGGGACATAGGGAACGATTTGGAAGATGAGGGTGGTAGAGGAATAACGTTTAGAGCGATATTTAGGAGGATGAACGGTTTGGAAAGACCATTCTGGGTTGGAGGGTGGAGTTTAAAATAGTTTCCTTGGGAGGTAGGAGAAAGGCTTGGTAAGAGGTCCTAGAGAAAGTCTGGGGGTCATGAGGGGGGATGGGCAAGAGAGGGGAAGCGGACAGAGAAGTCCCAGAAAGTGGGAGGGGCTAGAAATAGGAAGTGCTTGTAGCTCTATTTCCAGGGAGAGGAGGAGGGGCTCAGGGGAGATGGTGAAGATGGGGCTGGTGGGAGGGAAATCCAGTATACTGGGAGACCTCAGGCAGAGCTAGACCGGAAGGGACTTTGGGCAAGGGAGGGGCTCAGGGCAGTAAAAGGAGGAAGGGTAGATGAGGCCGCAGAGTAGCAGAAGATGGAAAAAACTGGAGTAACTCAGAACGACTGAAGCCATCTTTTCTACCTATTGTCTACGAATACCAGTAATTGATTCCCTCCATCGTGGGAATCTTAAAACGTGATGGGAAAGTCCCACGTGTCCACACATGTTTTTGAACACACTGTTCACTAATGAAAAGTTCGGAAGCATTCAGTTCCACCTACCCTCCATGGCCCCTTCTCGGAGGAGAGCAGGCTTTTCATTTAGAAACTGAATTTTAGCACTTAATAAGTCTGTCAAGAGACAAGGCCTTCCCTTGAAACTTAGATTATTCCCATCAGTCACAAAACCACAGTAACACTGCTAATAAAAATAATCTGTATCCAGTTGTATGTAAAAGTTCATGAATTGTTCATTTGCTGGAAAGGCACACAGAGATATAGCTACCATGCTTAGAGAAGAAAACCTTCCAGAACTTAATCCCTGAAGCAGCTTGGTAAACCCTGCCTGCCATGTTTGAATTGTTCTCCCATTGTGTAAACTTGAATTTATTCTTACAACATGCTGCTTTTATAGGATGTTTTAGTCCACTATAAAGATTAATAATTAAACAGAGTAGTGTAAAGTCATTCTGTTGGACATGTACTAAGAAAATGCCATGTTCCTCCAGGTAATCAATAGCTTGACCCTAAGTTTTACCATGTTAGGCACGTGCTAAGGACTTTACATTCATAACTTCATTTAATAAATCAACCTTTTTGAGATAGGTTCTTTTTCATGCTCATTTTACTGATGGAGAAACTGTGACATAAGATTAGGTTGCCTCCATCATACATAGGCTAGAAAGATGGTAGACTCACAGAAGGCAGGTCTGACAATGAATTCTCACTAAATCCCTGAACACAGAATAGTCCTTGGGACTGAATAAGGACTCAATAAATGCTAATTGTTGGCCCAGCAATTTGCAAATATAAATTTGTAAGGGCGTAATGAAAACAATTTTTAAAAGACTGTTTAGCTCTAATAAAATTTAATTCTGTGTAGTTAGGTTAAACCATTGAGTCAGAGCCCATTGTTTCCATAAAAGATGCATGTTCTGTTTAATACATACATACCACACTTTCTGCTATATCTTATTTTGGGAGCTGTTACCATTATTTAGGATCCTTGCTCATTGCTATTCTCTGTTAAGCGCTTAGTAATATTAATTCAGAAACCAATGAATAAAAAATTTTGTAGATTAGATGAATCAGTGAGAAAGAATGCTCTGTTCTTTTGACTGACTTTGTCTAACATTTAAGGAAATGGGTTTGGGCCATAATTTTGAATCCTGGAGCTGACCTTGAGTACATCTCTAGGGATTTTTAGAAATGTAAGCCTCATCAGTTGGATATGATGAAAAACAGGCTTACTTGATTTCAGCTGCCTACGCCACAGATGTCATAGTGGCAGTGTGTAAGATTTTCCTCATAGGTGGTTTATTTGCCATCCTGTGGTTGATGCCGTGAGAAAGGCAGTGTTTATAAAGCAAGTTCCTCTATAGACATCAGGCATGGTGGGTGGCGGGGGTGCTATGTGAGAGGACCGCAGGAAAGGATGGATTGTGGGGGAGTTACGGTCATATTCCACAGCAGCCACTCTCAGGTGTTAGACCAGTTACTTAACCTTTAGCTTCTCTACGCTTGTTTCCTCACTGTAAAAAGGCAGTGACAGACAGTGCCTTGTTTGCAGGATGAAAAAAAATCCAGGGAAATGTTCAGAGAGAGCTTTAGCTAATGTAAGAAATGAAGCTTTCTGTATTAAAAAGATAATGCTTTGCCTGAACTTTTCTTCCTAATTAAGAAACTGGTGGCACTTCGATTTTTCAGGTTTTTTAATAACTTTAATAGTAACTGACTTCAAAATGACAGTTAAGGTATATCCCAGATTTGGTCTGATTTCAGACAAACCTTTTGAGTTTTGATTAGGGCACCCATTGTGAGTACTCATTTGTTTGGAGAAGAAGGGATTTCTTTGCTACTCTGTAGTTTGTTCAGGCCTCTTAAAGTCATCCGCACTACTGTCTTGAGAAACAGCAGTGTTTCAGCTTTACTTACCTCCAAAATAACTCCAGGTCTTAAGATTGGGAATGATCTGAGGTAACCTCAGATATTTCTAAAAAAATTTTAGATACTATTTCCAGAAATCTTGAAGCCCCCCCAAAAAGACATTTTGTTTTTGTCTTTCCATAAAGGAAAAAGATAGGAGTTAAAATGTACACAATGCTTTTTAAAAAGTTTCTTTTACATAGCTAAAGTCATTTGACTAGTGAGTACAGAACATATGTATTTATTTAGCCATGTAACAGCCTCAGAAACTTAGGTAGAAAAAAATTTCCCCTTTTATAAGAGAGGATAAGGAGTCAAAATAATTCATTGCAGGGAAAAGGTGTTTGGTTTTTTCCATACCTTCCATCTCCAAGTTCATACTGTAGTCGTGGCCTTTGAGACTCCACTCTGAAATAAGTTGAATTTAAACATCTTTTTGAAAAGTGAGATCGTAAAATTCTTCTGGCTCTACAGGAACTTGGAATTATTATTCTTAACCAAAGACAGTTGATCCTATCTAAATCTGGGATTAAACTCAAGGCTGTTGAGAGAGAGAGGTGCTGGGCAATCTTTTCCATTGACTTTTAGTTTCGTGATTTGATATGGTACATTGGTCAAACTGTGCCTTCAGATATTGCTCTTGATAACAGCTGCAGTTTCTACACAAGCAGTACCTTAGAACAGACATTTAAAAGTTGCTTTGGTTATTTGTAAAAGTTGGAATGAGTTGAGACTGAAGACTTAGAAATCTCTTTGTTTTACAGAAATTTTTCAGTGTAATGTTACTTGTTACCAATAGGATTTGACTTGTATTTTACTTCTTCACCTCTTTGTTTTCCTACTAACTTGCTCTGCCTGCTCTCAAGGGGATGGGGACAGATTGGACTGCTTGTTCTCGTGTTTTTTTTTTTTTTTTTTTTTTTAAGTTATCTCCACACTGGGTGAAATGCACCTCCATTAGGTGTGTTATTAGTGAAGTGCCTAGTTTTAAGAACAGCTGTTTAGAGCATGGAGCAAGAAAAAGAATAATCTGATTCAGCCAATAGGATATTTTATGGTGCTAAAGGAGAATTTTAAAATTCAAAGGGATGTGTTCCCCTGCATTATTTATTAATACCAACTTGTTAAATATACCCCCATGTATGTAAATACAGCCATATCAGTCCACGAGTTCCTATGAGCTAGACTCTTGCAAGCTGGGTGTGAACTTCATTTGTCGTCACATCTCCAGCCTCATCAGGTCTAAAGTGTTTAGGTCACAGGATTTTTGTTTTTAGGAGAATTGCTAGCTGCCTGCCTGTATCAATAGTTGTACTCAGGCAGGGCCGCCTACATCAGTGGATAGAGAGCTGTGTGGGCTTGTTGAAGCAATAGCAACAAGTATGGAGGTGCAGCTACTCTGACCCAGCTACCAGGCATCTGTTTTCCTTTATCCACTTCGACCACTTTTTTTCTGGTTTTTGTTTTTATGTATTTAGCTTTTTTGGCCACACCTCGCAGCTTGTGGGCTCTTAGTTCTCTGACCCAGGCCCATGGCAGTGAAAGCCCTAAGTAGGCCACTATTTTGAATTCTTGTTCTGGCAGGAGACTGTCCAGGAAATAGGGAATGCACCGAAAATATTTCTGTTAATACATCCCCTTTTTCTAAACAGTCCGTACATTCCTACCTTGGAGTCAGAAGTCTTAAAAGATTAATCTCCTTCCCTGCCGTGATTTTCCTAAAATGTGTATCTGTGTGAACACCTTATTGCTTCTCTGAAACTACCTGTATTTTATTATCACTTGCACTTATCGGAAAATACACTGTATCATCAGTCACCAAAAGTTTATTTAATCAAACGAATATTGTAAAACAGTTATCAGTCAAAAGATACAGTTTTTTTTGTTTTGTTTTGTTTTGTGTGTCCATTGGATTACAAACTTTATTAAAAAATACAAAACACGTCAAGTGTGGATGTGATTTTCACTTGGATGGGAGGACCAGGAAAAGATACAGTTTTAAAAACTCATTTACAAGAACTCTTTCTTGATCTACATGTATTTATTAACCCTTAGAAACTTCACAACTTCAGTTTCAGTTATTGAACTTTTTTTGATTTATGGCTAAAATGTACCTACCATGCTCTTAAGTTTTATAGTTAAAATGTGGAAATGCTGATTTACTTATCCTTTGAAAAATTAGCTATGTGTTAGTCTTTTAAAGCAGTTCCACATTTTATAATATTTGGTCTTCATAATAGTTAAATGAAGCCAACAATCTCGGTTTTAGCCCCACAGTGACTTGTATGTGATGCGTGGCCACACTTCAGCCTGGAACCTGAACTTAGGGCTTCTAATTTTAAATTGTTAGTCTTTCTCCTTCAGGAGACCTTGGGAGAATATTAAAAGTACTTTGGTTGGTCTGATGATGGTGGAGGTAGGGCCTTCTTACCTGTCAGACCTTTGTTTGCCTGAGCCAGTGTGTTACTTGTGGTCGTGGGTACCACACTTGGCAGTGCTGCAGCAGGCCTGGCGTATTGAAGCATGCCTCTGAATGTAGCTCTTGCTAAATGCATGTAAGCAGCGCCTGCCTGATGCTTTCGTGCCTTTTTGTCCTCACTTGGTTTTCTCCCTGGTTGAGAGGTATTGATTACAAGTGTGAAGTCAGATGGCCTACGTTTTTACGCTGGCTCTGCTACCTGCTAGCTGTGTTTGTGCCACATATAAGCAAGAGTATATCCCTCAGTAACTTTTATCTGCAAAATATGGGGAGGTCCCTGTCTCACAGTAGTTGAATGAGATACCACCCATAATATATATGCACAGGATCTGATTCATAGTAAAATTTGAATAAATGCTGCTGCTAAGTCGCTTTAGTCGTGTCCAACTCTGTGCGACCCCATGGATGGCAGCCTACCAGGCTCCCCTGTCCCTGGGATTCTCCAGGCAAGAACACTGGAGTGGGTTGCCATTTCCTTCTCCAAGGCATGAAAGTGAAAAGTGAAAGTGAAGTCGCTCAGTTTTAGTGACCCCATGGACTGCAGCCTACCAGGCTCCTCTGTCCATGGGATTTTCCAGGCAAGAGGACTGGATTGGGGGTGCCACTGCCTTCTCCGAAATAAATACTAGTTGCTATTTATACTTGAAGTCCAGTAATTGACCAGCCTCACGGTTCCAAAGTGTGTTTGGTGCTCAAGAGAAAAGAGGTTCTGCTGTCTTACAGGGCTGCTAGCAGTATATTGATACTTTTCCCTGGGGATCGAAAACAAAGATTGACATGTCAGTAAGGAAAGCTGTTTAAGCAGGTGTTTGCTAATGGTGAGCACAATTATAATACCTGTTACCTTGTTCTACAGTTGGTAAACACTGATCTGATAACCTTGCACTAGGCTTCATCTATTCATTGGAAGGATTTGTACAGAAGTCATAGTTTAGATCCCCCATCCCTTTAGTCCCCCCGTTAATCTACCTTAGGAAGACAAGTATAAGAAGCCAGTTTCAGGCAAAAATGTGCCATTTTAACTCCTTCTGCAAACTTGCCACCAGGTGGGGCCATTGTATAAAATGAAGGATTAAGCATCAGGGTTTAGTGTCTAAATGAAAGATGAGCAATGTGTTTGATGAGAATCACGTTAGAAATAAGCTTTACCATTCACTAAAGTCTGAAGGACCTTTTCCCTTCTCTCAGCTTTTAGTTTAGAGAGATCCTTTGAATCTTGAAATATAACCAAAGTGGCAGACATCCACTTACACCATCACCAAAGGAAAAAGTTAAATCTAAAATAATTCCTTAGTTTTTTAGACATACACAGAATGGAAAATGCCCGTGAAAAAGGCAAGTTAGCACACTGACGAGAGGGTGGGCTCTGCAGTATATATGTCTTGGGTTCAGATCTTGGCTGGTTGACTAGTAGCTATGTGACCTTGAACACACTGTGGTACCTATTAACTTTCCACACTGTAGTTGACCCTTTGTGATCTGAAGCAATTCTCTATGTATAATACCAGTTTTAAAAATATACATGCTATGGAGTTAGGGGAATGAAATTAAATGTGTCTAAAGCATTTAGAAAGTGCCTAGCACACAGTATTCATTATGATTATCCTAAAAAATATATTTTTCCTCTACAGCTTCTTTTCCATTGCTTTTTAAAGACGTAAAGCTCATGGTGCAGATTGTTATTTCCAGGTGAGTAAATTTTGAGGGTTTTAATTTAGCTTGAACAATCAAGTCTATATAGGTTTGAAATTTCCCTGAAAGAATTGGGGTCCTCAGATGCATCCGGCACAAATCCCGGCCTTTCAGTTTTGAGTTCAGTGCGTGGCACTGCCCAATTTCCCAAGAACTTGTGCTCAACAAGGAGTTCCCTTGGGCCTTGACTGGTGGTGTAGGACACTATGACTCATCCTTCACCCCTCCAAAATAGTGTAACCGCCAGCCCTTTGCTTGCAGTGCTGGGGCTGGAGGCCTGGCAGAATGGGTGCTGATGGAGCTACAGGGGGAGATCGAGGCTCGCCACAGCACTGGATTAGCTGGAAACCTCCTGGGAGACCTACATTACACCACTGAGGTGAGGGGACTTTTCTTTCCCTACCTAATGCCTCAGGAAAGCAAGCTACACCAAGGTGGTGCTCCCAGGACCCACAGTGAGGACTGCCCTCAGGTTTGTTATTCAGGGTCTGGCCAAGCCCCACTTGTTCTCCCCGCCCCCCACCCCCGACCTCTGCAGTAGCAGGGTAATTTAGCTTTGGGGAATCTGGAAAGGTCACAGTTCTGAAAGTAGCAATTCTCTTACCTGGGGCCGGAAAGAGTAAAAAGGATATGAGGGTGGGTTGTCCGTTGTGGCTTCCCAGCAGTGGTAGAGGGAGCTAAGAGCATCTCTGGAAGGCACTTGAATATTATGACTTTGCCCTGAACCTTAGGCATCTCATTCTTGTTCTGCCAAAGGGAATCCCTGTGCTGATCGTGGGGCATCATATCCTGTATGGGAAAATCATCCACCTGGAGAAACCTTNAGAGCATCTCTGGAAGGCACTTGAATATTATGACTTTGCCCTGAACCTTAGGCATCTCATTCTTGTTCTGCCAAAGGGAATCCCTGTGCTGATCGTGGGGCATCATATCCTGTATGGGAAAATCATCCACCTGGAGAAACCTTTTGCCGTCCTTGTGAAACACACTCCCGGGGAACAGGATTGTGATGAACTCGGCTGCGAGAGTGGCACCCGGTACCTGGTGACAGCACTCATCAAAAACAAGATCCTTTTCAAAACTCGCCCCAAGCCCATCATCACCAACGTCCCCAAGAAAGTATGAAAGAACCTCGGATTTTCCCTCGAGAGCGGCCAACTCCTTGGACTCGTGCCCCCCTGCCACCTCGAGGACGGCTGGACGGTTCCCTGGGACCCCAGGGGGGTCCTGTTCTAAACACAGGCCACCCACTGGGTTTGAACTCGGATCCCTTCCTTATGGCAAGCAGTTCTCTTGGTGGAAATTTGGCCCCATTTCCAAGGAACCCCTCTCCTTTTCCCACTTCATCAGGCTCACTGGCTTCAAATCCAGCACCTTTCCCTGCTGGTGCTCGTGACCCAGGCCTGGCTTCTTTCCCAAGAGGGATGAACCCTGCTAGCACAGGTGCAGTTTCTTTCCCAAGGCCGGGTGGTCTCTTGGGCCCAAGCCCAGGGTCAACTCTGAACCCTAGGGCAGGAGCTCTTCCAGGCCCAGGGCCTCTGTCTAACCCAAGGCTAGCGGGTCTCCCAGGGCCAGGTCCGGTGTCCAACCCAAGGCCAAGTGGTCTTCTGGGAACAGGTCCTGACCCCAGAAGTGGTGGCCCCATGGGCCCTGGATCTGGACCCAGCCTGAGAGCAGGTGTCCTGTTGACTCCTGGAAATGGTCCCCCCAATCCTAGGCCTGTTGGCCTGGGCCCTGGACTGAGTCCCAATCTGAGGTCAGGCTTTGTAGGTACAAACCCTGCCCCGAGGTCAGGTATGTTTCCAGGTCCTGGCCTTGGGCCCAACCCAAGATCAAGTGGCCTGGGCCCAGGCCTTGGGCCTAGTCCAAGGGCAGGTGGCCTGGGCCCAGGCCCTAATCTGGATGCCAGAGCAGGTGGCCTCTTGGGCACAGGATCTGGTCTTAACTTAAGAATGGCTGGGCCTCAAGGCCTAGATCTTGCTCCCATTCTAAGAGCAGCAGGTCTTTTAGGAGCAAATTCAGCTTCTTTCTCACAGGCTTCTGGAAATATAGGCACAAGCCCATCTTCCATGGCCAGACTTCCTGGCCCCATAGGCCCAAATTCAGGGCCTGGCTCTCGGGGAATTGGCCTTCCAGGGCCAAATCCATCTCCCCTGTCAAGGGCTCCTGGCCCCGTTGGCCCTAATTCAGCTCATTTTGCAAGGCCTGCTGGTCCTATGGGAATAAATGCTAATCCCTTTCCAAGGGGGACAGGTCCCGGGGGGTTGAACCCAGCTGCCTTCTCTCAGTCTTCTAACACATTGGCTTCAAACCCAGTTAACTTCCAGAGGTCTGCTGGCCTCCAGGGTTCAAGTCCAGCAGTTTTCCCAAGAGCCTCTGGGCCACTAGGCCCCAACCCAGCTAACTTTCCAAGGGCCACTGGCTTACAGGGTCCAAGTCCAGCTACCTTCCCCAGGTCTATTGGCCCATTAGGCCCTGGTCAGGTTACCTTCCCCAGGCCGGCTCCAGGGCCCCTAGGCTCTTCGCCAGCAGGCCCCGTGGGTATCAACCCAGCTCCTTTTGCAAGGCCAGCTGGGACCCTGGGTGTAAACCCAGCTTCCTTTCCAAGAATGAATGGCCCTGTGAGCAAGACTTTGGTTCCATTTCCTAGAGTGGGGAGCCTCCCTGGCACAAACCCAGCTGCTTTCCCCAGACCAGGGGGGCCAATGGCTGCAATGTACCCAAATGGAATGTTACCCCCTTAAACACCATTTTCTCTCCAGGACCACCTTGGTTTCCAGGCACTGTGGTTCTGGACAGGTGAAGTAGTAGATATGGAACTACAATCTGAAGTACATACCTGGGGCTCAGGTTCAAATGAGCCTTTTTCCCCACTCTGCATCTTTCTTGACTGAAGGAACTTTAACTGTGGGATGTGGACTTTGGTAGGTGGGAATGATCCCACCTTGAGAGAAGGAATCTCCAGCCTTCAGGAGCCTGCTGTGCTTTTGTCCCACAGCTTTCTGCCCCTTGTTTCTTACTAGTTTCTTGAATTGTTCTTGTGGACCTTTCCTCAGGGATACATTGGCCTGCAGGTCCCAATTCATAAATAGTCCCCTGCTCACCACTGGAGAATGAGCTAACTACTCTCTAGAAATGTTGCNGTATGGGAAGACCCATGGTTTTTCTTGGTTCTAGGTACTGAATTTGCCAAGTTGGGTAACCATAGAAGCAAGTTTTGCACTATCTTGGGTAATATCAGTTGAGTTCTCTATTTAATCCCTAGCTAAATTTATAAAAATGTGACTCCATAACTCAGCAAATGTTTATTGAACTCCCAGAATGTACAAACCCTTCAGATGTAATTTACACTATGTGAGCATGTGAAGTTGTTTCAGTCTTGTCCAACTCTTTATAACCTCATGGACCATAGCCCACATGGCTCCTCTGTCCATGGGATTCTCCAGGCAAGAATACTTGACTGGGTTGCCATGTCCTCCTTCAGGGGATCTTCCCAACACAGGGATTGAACCCAGGTCTCTCACATTGCAGGTGGATTCTTAACCATCTGAGCCAGCAGGGAAACACCATCAGGGAAGCCAAATTTATGATATACAGAGGGCTTATCTCAGGCTCTTCCAAAGCATTCAGAAATTCTCTCTTCATTCCTTTGTTTGCAATTGCAGCTTTCTTTGAGAGATGTTACTATAAGTGTTTATGCAAGCAAACTCATACACATACTTGCACCCACACACACACACACACACACACACACACCCCACAGACATACATAGAAAAAAGAACAAAGAAAAACTCAAGAACTACTATTGATCTGGCATTTTCTTTGCTGAAAATTAGAGTAATTATATTTTCAAAGCATTGTCAACATTTCAGAAAATAAACTATTAGTGCAAAAGATAACTGAAACATAGATCATGGAAAGCACAAATCATTTAGGTAAGGAAGGATTGCTTCTTATAACTTATGCTGAGAATAATCTACATAGCATGTTTTGGATCAGTTTTCAAAATGCCATCTTTCTGGAAATTTTCTATCCTCTGGTACACTTTGCAAATAATTTATAGGAGAATCAAATTGCTCCTGGAACTGCCATTAACAAATATGAATCATAATCTAATACAAAACTACCTATATGTTTGAAATAGTGACACTAAGAAATTTGAACTTTCTCAAGCTCACTAACTTATGAGTATACATGAGGTCTTACACATGTCTAAATTAATAAGAAAGATGATTACCCTCATCTACTAATAATGCAGGTACTCTAGTTTCCTGGAAAGACTCTGGACTCATATATGTTAATCTCCAGAAAGTGCAAGTGTTAGTTGCTTAGTCATGTTCGACTCTTTTCAACTCCATGAACTGTAGCTCCCTACATGAACTGTAGTCCATGTCCATGGAAGTCACCAGCAAGAATACTGAAGTCAGTAGCCATTCCCTTCTCCAGGGGATCTTCCCAATCCAAGTACTGAACCCCAGTCTCCTGTACTTCAGGCAGATTCTTTACTATCTGAGCCACCAGGGAAGCCTGCGTTAGTCTCCAAGGATCTGTCAAATATGAAATAAGCATACACGTAGAGAAATAACTGGAAAAATGACAAAANAGTACTGAACCCCAGTCTCCTGTACTTCAGGCAGATTCTTTACTATCTGAGCCACCAGGGAAGCCTGCGTTAGTCTCCAAGGATCTGTCAAATATGAAATAAGCATACATGTAGAGAAATAACTGGAAAAATGACAAAAACTTTTCTCCCATTCTTTCCTGCCGTGGCCACTGTCCAAGACTGGAGGTCCTCAGATTTAGAATGTTATGCTGCTTCTCCTGGCCCCTGTTTTAGATACAGCAGTTTATTCTCTAATGACCACTCAGATTCCACCAGTCATAGAGAATGTACTTGCCTCTCTGTGGGTGTGCTGGACATCTTCATTGCTGTGTTCTCACGGATCCAGAATCTCCGTTCTGACGGCTGCCTCCCTTCTGCCAGCAAAGCAGCCATTATCCATAGTTTTGATGTAGCAAGCACCAGCATGAGTTGTTTTCCACTTCAGAATGTGATGGCTTTTTTGTTACTCTGCTGGGCAGAGACTTTTTTTTTTTTAGTGGTTCTGGGTCCCATGGAATCCCCAAACTGTGTGGAGTATGAAGGAGATTGCAGAAAAAGCTTTCTCCTTTTTGTGAGTTTCAAAGAGTATTTCTTGGGCACTAGTGTGTGACAGAGTTCAGCAAATCTACCCTTTCAGTACACTTTTAGGATTTTCTCTTCCTAACACATGGATATGTGTGCAAGGGCCTGTGTCAGCACTTGGTTTTTACAGGAGCAATCAGACTAAACTCAGAATCTCTATTCCGCAGAATCTTTTCTGATAACCAAGGTCTAGTAACTAGGTTGAAACTGTCATCCTAGGATTGTGATACATTAAGAATAGCACTTTCCTAGGAAGATTTTCATTCTCCATGCAAATAGATGTTTTTCAGTTTTGTCCCATTTGTATTCACCCAACTGCTCAGTTATATCTGAACGCATGTATATGTATGAGTGCTCAGTCATGTCTGTCTCTTTGCAAATGCATGGACGGTAGCTCACTATGCTCTCTGTTCATGGGCCTTTCTGGAGTGGGTTGCCATTTCCTGTTCCAGAGGATCTTCCCAACCCAAAGACAGAACCCATATCTCTTGCATCTTGTATTGGCAGTTGGATTCTTTACTACTGGCACCACTTAGGAAACCATATGTCTGAATGTCCAGGAGTAAATACAATATAGGTATATGCTGTAAGTCAGGATACCAGATAGAACTTTTGGAAAGATCTCTAAATTTGGGAAATCACTGCTAGTGTGCTCAAATTTCCTGGCCTACATTTCAGACATAATCAAAAGAGCAAGCAAACATGAAGCTCAAAGGAAAGATGGATGTCATGTTGTGGAAAAATCAAATAGCCGAGATACATTAAAATAACCATTGGCTGATCTGAGTTTTTCTCTGCTTTCTACAAAATGTGCCATGTTTTCTCATTACTTTCTAAAGCAAGTTCTTTTTTAAAAAATTAATTGATTTTTCTTAATTGGAGCCTCATTACTTTACAATATTCTAGTGGTTTTTGACATACATTAACATGAATCAGCCACGGGTGTACAGGTGTTCCCCATCCTGAACCCCCCTCTCACCTCACTCCCCATCCTATCCCTCAGCTTTATCCCTGCACACCAGCCCTGAGTACCCTGTCTCATGCATCGAACCTGGTTGGGCAATGTGTTTCACATATGATAATATACATGGTTCAATGCTATACTCTCAAATCGTCCCACCCTCACCTTCTCCCATATAATCCAAAAGATTGTTCTATACATCTGTGTCTCTTTTGCTATCTCATATATAGGGTCATCATTACCATCTTTCTAAATTCCATATATATGCTTTAGTATGCTTCATTGGTGTTTTTCTTTCTGACTTACTTCACTCTGTATAATAGGTTCCAGTTGCATCCACCTCATTAGAACTGATTCAAATGCATTCTTTTAAATGACTAAGTAATACTCTATTGTGTATATGTACCACAGCTTTTTTATCCATTCATCTACCGATGGACATTTAGGTTGCTTCCATGTCCTAGCTATTGTAAACAGTGCTGTGATGAACACTGGAGTACACACATGTCTCAATTCTGGTTTCCTCCGTGTGTATGCCCAGCAGTGGGATTTCTGGGTCGTATGGCAATTCTATTTCCAGTTTTTTTAAGGAATCTCCACACTGTTCTCCATAGTGGCTGTACTAGTTTNTTTTCTTTTATGTTCAGGATAAAGCATAAGAACCTGTTTGAGAGGTACTATATCATATTTGTTCAATAGGAAGTTCTCCAAGATACAGAAAACAGACTGAGAAGGCAAACTGGGGGAAGGTTTTAGTATATTTTCAGGCTGCTAATAAATGTTTTTACTCACAACATTTATTTTTCCTTTAATAATCAAAACCAGTATTGCTCAAAATCCAGCATCTGTTGGGGTTCTGTGTTTAATTAGCTATCTGTTATAGTGGCCATGAATCTTTGCCTTTATGTTTCCCTTTTCAAATATCCTTGCTGATCTGTTGTATTTTTCTTTAGACCACTCTCCTTCCTAATACCTCAAAAGTAGAAATTATTTTCACATTTGTAGTAATCTGTATTAACTATAAAATATTTTTTCTCAAATTTATTTACTTAAAATCTAGTTTATCCACGGATTCTTCACTAGCCACGCCGCACATCCCGGCCTTTGTCATAGTCTTTCCTGTCTTTCTCATGTCTTCTTGGCTCATGTTATTTCTTTACTTTATGTTCTTCTTCAATAGGTATGACTACACTTACTCCACAGAGTGTCTTGCAGCTTGTTTTCTCCAGGAGATTCCCATCAACACTGTTTATACACAAAGACTATACCAATTTCCATATGTGGCAGAGTTTCTTATGTATCTGTGACGCACATGATACAGTGACTTTGTTAATAGCTAACATTAGAGGTGATTCTCTTCTTCAACTCCAAAGCTTATAACAGGGTGGATTTGCAAAATATATACTGATTGAATACACTAACATTAAGTTTCTTTTCTTTCTTCACATATTTCTTTATGTGATAAACACAGTGGTATACTGCAGCTGACTCATATTGGATTGTGACAGCTGATGAATAACTTTTCAAAAATTTTACAAACTTGTTATTGAAACAAGTCATACAGATGTGCCATTAAATAAATTAAATTAAAAGTAATATGTAAAACTCATCACTACCTAATTATTTCATTGTCATTTAATCACTAAGTCATGTCTGACTTTTTTGTAACCCCATGGATTGCAGTTGGCCTGGCTCCTCTGTTCATGGAATTTCCCGGGCAAAATTACTGGAGTGGATTGCCATTTCCTTCTCTAGGGGATCTTCTCAATTTAGGGATCAAACCCCCATTTCATGCATTGGCAGGCAGGTTCTTTACCACTGAGCCACGAGGGAAGCCCAATTATTTCACTACCTTTTACTATTATCTATTTATTATTTATATTATCTATTCTATTTTTGAGGTTATTTACACATATTGCATCTGTATGGTAGAAAGACTGTGTACAATCAGGCTTTCTCATTTGTGGGATCCATAACCACTGGTTCCACATCTGTGCATTCAACTAAATATAGATGAAAAATACTTCCAGCAAGTTCCAAAAAAGCAAAACTTGAATTTGCTGCATGCCAGCAACTATCAATATTTATATAGCATTTACATCTATTAAGATATTTAATGAAGTATTTAATGAAGTCTCTCAGTCATGTCCAACTCTTTGCAGTCCCATGAACTGTAGCCTAACAGCCTCCTCCATCACGATCTAAAACATATAGGGCTTCCCTGGTGGCTCAGCTGGTAAAGAATCTACCTGCCATGTGGGAGAACTGGGTTCAAGCCCTGGGTTAGGAAGATCTCCTGGAGAAGGGAACAGCTGCCCACTCCAGTATTCTGGCCTGGAGAATTCCATGATCGTACAGTTCACAGGGTCGCAAAGAGTCAGACACAACTGAAAGATTTTCACTTAACTAAAATAATTGGGAGGGTGTGTATAGGTTATATGCACATACTATGTCATTCTATGTAAATAATGTGAGCATCAGTGGATTTTAGTTTCTGAAGTGGTCGTGGAACCTGTCTCCTTGTGGATATGGGGGACAAATGTAATGATGTACATCTCTTCTCAACACTAAGGTTGAAATTGACCACAGTGGGGGTATTCTGACCACAGGAATTAGCAAGTGCAAATCAGCTCATAATTTATTGTTTTGTTGATTGTCTAGACATAAAGTGTTTGAGAAAATGTTAATAATGGTGACCAAACTTAAAAGTGTGCTATGTCTATAGTCCTTACAACATGAATGGCACCATAAGTTGAAGAAATATTTTTCCAGTGTTCAAAAACTATCATCTCATGCAACCAAAACATTTCTTGCATAATTGGTGAATGAGTGAAGTTCTAATATATGTTTTTAATTTTTCATTTTTGTTTTATTGATGAAAATGAAAATATCTACCTTAAATCATGTTGAATTACACTTACTTATTGATTGCAATCATGGGTTGGCTACAGAAACAAAATTTATCCAAAAATCAAAGAAAACATTCATTCTGTGAGAATTAATTGGCTATATATAATTTAAAATGAAAACTTATATTTTTAATATTATTTGTAAATTGTTCAGTTCAGTCACTAAGTCATCTCCGACTCTTTGTGACCCCATGAAGCA
>SJYV01047380.1:2223287-2292374 GCA_006410875.1 Neotragus pygmaeus | reverse complement strand
GGTGGGGGGATAAAGGGGAGAAATCACTGTGCTTTGTTCAGCCCGATGTGAAAGGATGGTTAGTGTTTTTCCCGCATTGTATCTTTTCTTACTGTTTCTTTAATAAATGAGATGAGAGGGCTGTTGATTTCACTCCCTTTTTATTGCCTGTTCCACAGGGAAGGAAGTTTACCCACTGCTTTTCATTGAGCTTGGCCACAATCCTCCATGACCTCTCAGATAATATAGTTTCATTTAAGGAGGAAGCAAGCTTTGGTTTTTAGCCTTAACTGGTTAGCTAGGGCTAACTCATTGGCTCAGTAATTTCTCCAAAGACCCTATGCATCCTCTACAGTAAAAACTAAGCCACCATAGGTGTGCAGTTACTAAGCAGGCCTACTGGATTCCCCAGGTCCAGAGGCAGCTTTGACAGCTGCTTCTGAGTTCCATTGAAATTACCTTGACAAAACTAGTTCTGCCTCAAATACCCATCTTGGAACTGATTTAAAGAGTTTTCATTAGTTCAGAGAGGGAAGGAGGAATTCATAGATACCAGCCTTAAGTGAGATACTTTATTTTGACAAATAAGTGCAGTATAAAAAATTTCTCCAGAGAGTAAAAAAAAAAAGTAAAAATAAATATGTTTACAAATTGTAGAAATAATACAAAAGAGGGTTAAAATTCTCATTGAGGAAAAACCAAAATGTGTCCGATTGTATAAAGGCTCTTCCCTTGCAAGAAACGGGAATAAAGCTGAAGACCCAGTTTGGTTTCGCTGCTGAAAAATGTACAAAATAACTTAGAAAAACCAGTCGAGGTCAAACGTTGTGAGCCCACTTACTTGTACCTGCCTGCTCGACCTGGAGAAAGTTGATAATCTCTTTAAGTGCAAGGCAGAGCTGAGAGGAGGACTGCCTAGAGTTCTCTATCAGGGAGTCCATGTTAACCTTCAAGTAAAAAGCTGAAGAAAAACAAGCCCTTAGTGAAGTCTGAGCTCTGCAGTTGGCTGACCGGATTTCCTCCATTGTAGTGCTCAAAATAGTTTACTTCTTGGCCAGCAAAAACACGGAAGAGCCCGGAACAACTGCCTTTAGCAAATGCCTGCTGCCTCTTCCTAGCCTTCTGGATTAGGCCTGATGTCAACCAACAGTCTTCTCAGAGACGAGGCCTATGCGATGCAGCAGTGTTGGGACACCTGGAAAACCCATGAGTTGGCGGGCAATGAAGGGAAGCACCAGGGTTTGCCAGTCTGGCTCAGAGTGCACCTAGTTCCTTTGTGGGCAGCACACTAGAGGCTTGCCCCTCAACTACTCTCCACCTTCGTGCTGGTTCTGACAGGTCAGCAGGCCCTCTGGAGTGGACGTTTGGAGAGAGAGCACACTGGAGCAAGCAATCCTTAAGTCAAAGGCTTAATCAGTATCCCAGGTTTTAAACCCAAGAGCTCAGAGCAGTCTTGTGCATTGCAAATCTGTAGAAAACGGCCTTCCCTCACACCCTCTCCAAAAAAGCAGGAAAGTCAAACATCCTCAAGAGGCGTGAGAGAAGACAAGAACCTTAGAATTTAGATACCAGTTCCATCCCCTTGTTTGGTTTCTGGACAGGAGCAAGCAAGTGCAGTAGTGACTATCCACAACTTGGCTGTAAGAATTCCCTGGAGAAGCCACTGAGGAGAATGGACAGTCTCAACGATGACCAGCTTGGACTGAGGGCTCACATAGGGAATGCTGAAAAGCTTTCCATTAGAGGTGATTGTCAGGAACTATAGCCTGAATGTCATGTGTGCTGTCCAGCTGCCAAGGAACCTGTCCAGGCAGTTCCAGGAACCTGCAGCCAGTTTGGTCAGAGACTCCTAATGGCTTTCCCCCCACATGCTGATGGCAGGCTGGCCTACTGCAAAGGGGCTGATGAGAGCCCTAGGCTCTGTCTCACTCGCCAGTTGAAAAACAACTCGGTGAGGAGGAGGGTGGAAGAGGCGACTTATCACTGTGAAGAGAAGCCAAGTGAGGAGGCTGGCTCAGACTCAGAGCTGAATTTAAGAGAGGAACTCAGGAGTATACAGCTTGTAATACCCAAGTCCTCACTTCCTTTCTCATCATGTTACGGTTTAATCTTCTTGGTAGATGACCAAAACATTTTACCTTCTCAGAAGAGATCACAGACAAGCTAATCTAGATAGATGTCTGGGCAATTTCCAGGTAGAATACATTCAGCTCCCAGCCTCCATGTAACCCATGGCTTTTAGCACCACCACCACCAATATTTGTTCCTCCTGGCCAGCTTTCCTTTTTAACACACACACACACACAGTACAGTGCTAACTCCCTGCTAGTCTGGCTCATCCTTGGGATGCTGAAATATGGAATGAGGTACTTCACACAAGAAAGCACCATTCCCGGACCCTGTTTTCTGATGCCCAAAGATCAGGCTTCTGGGCCTTGTATTTCAGGCACAATCTTATTGCATTGATAACTAGATTGAGGTGGGGACATGTTACTACCTGGCCCAGATCACTCAGAAGTATTCCCACCACCTCTGATTGTGTTCAGGTGGACTAAGAGAACCCCTTCCCATGGGCCCTTGTTGCTCACTCACCCGTGAGAAGTTGACACTGAACTTACTATTTGCTTTAGCACACTTCTGAGTTCCCTCTGGATCTCAGGGGAGGAAATGGAATCTTGCCCAGAGGCCACCTGTATGTGCGGAGGCAACAGACAAGCGGCCTGAAAACAGTATGCCTCCTCTGCCTCTCCTCCGCTGCACTGGACTTGCCTCCTCAAAACAGAGCTGTCCCAGGCCATACAACAGTCACCATTCTTTGCACTTTGGACCATTAAGAAACTAAAACAGCACTCCCTCTCCCTCCCACCCTGTCTTTTCCGTTCCCCTTCCCTCCCTTACCCATTGCACTCTTCCCGCTCTGCTTGGGGGCTGCATCACACCTCAGCAAAGGCTAAGCTATACTGTTCTGGCTTCTTCCCGCATCGCCGGGCGATGATGGCCAGGTACAGCATGAGGAGGGCCACCCAGTAGCAGCCGTACAGGATGGCCCCAGAGACCAGGAAGNCTCTGCTTGGGGGCTGCATCACACCTCAGCAAAGGCTAAGCTATACTGTTCTGGCTTCTTCCCGCATCGCCGGGCGATGATGGCCAGGTACAGCATGAGGAGGGCCACCCAGTAGCAGCCGTACAGGATGGCCCCAGAGACCAGGAAGGCCAGCTCTGTCTCACTGAACAGATCCTGGCAGTAAGCTGTGTAGGCCAGCCCCCCAAGGAGGACTGCCACCCAGATGGACACAGGGATGAGGCCAATGAAGTTCACCACGATGGTTTTTCGGCCAGAGGTGCCCCAGCCAGACTTGTTGATGGTAGCAATGGCAAATATCTTGGCCGGCAGAAGGCTGGACATATAGAGAAGGGAGTAGAGCGACATGAAGATCATTTCTGCATTGCCCCGCAGGAAGCAGGCGTAGGTGGCCTTGATAATGCCCACTAGCTGCACTGTCAGCAGAAAGAGGAGAATGTTCCAGATGCGGCCCCGGTAGAAGAGCTGTATGACCGTGGCAATGAGGAAGAAGGGGAAGAAACCTGTGACCACTGACTCATAGGTCATCCAGAGGTGGTGCTTGTGGAACCACAGAGAGTTATAGAGCCATTCCCGGAAGTAAGACTTGCTCCAGCGAGTCTGCTGGTTGAGCCACCGGAGGTACTTGGTGGGGGTCTCTGTGAGGCATTTAGAACGAGCTGTATATTTAGTCCTGTAGCCGAGACTCAGGACTCGGTTGGTGAGGTGCCGGTCATCCCCAAAGCTGCACTTGCTGCCCAGAAACTTCTGGTGGTACCAGTCCTCCAGGAATTGCTGAAGGAGGCTGTTACGGTACATGCCCAAGGGCCCACTGATGCACTGCACACAGCCAAAGTAGGACTGGCAAGCCCGCTCCACATTGAAGGCCATCCAGTACCGCACACTGCTCAGGAAGGAGATCCATGAATCATACTTGTTGAGGATCTGCAAGGGAACCAGAGATTCTGGGCCTCATTGCCTGAGGATGAGAGCCCCAGGAGGCAGACACCAGAGAACAGGAGGCCTCCCTACACTCTGAGATCCATAGCCCTTTGCTCTAGTTCCTGGCCACAAGTCCCAGCCCTCTCAGAGATGGGAAACCAGAGGCTGAGAGGAGGCAACCACACCCAAGTCAACTCTTCTCAGCACCAGCCCCACCTCTCTATGTCATATGCACCGACTGTCCCAATGAAGCTGCTCTAGCAGCCAAAGCCACTTTCAATCTCAGGAGGCAGCCTGTGGTGGTGGCTGAGAGAAAGGCTTGAGAAAGAAGCAAAGTAACACCCCAGACTCCGATCCTGACCCTTTCTGCAGTTGGAAAGCTTCTTGGGAAGACATGGTATATTGCCAGCAGTTCCCTTGGAAGAAGATCTGGCCCTTTATTCATACCATACTGCACAGAGCTCTTCAGTGCAATGTCCCCAATAGCAAGCATTTTTCAGGGGGTCTAACTTTGGAGGTGCTTGCTGCACCACTGGCCAAAAAGGAAGCACCCTCTAGGATGGATGACCTCAGAACACTGTGCCCCTCCCAGCAGTACAGGCTCTACATACCAGTCAAGTAATTTTCTGCCCCCCCGCCCCTGGTGGAAATAGGACAGGAAAGTGGGTAGGTAGCAGATGAGCCCTTTAGTACCAATGAAACTGTCAAAGAGGAAACCCCTCTCCAAAACAAAATGCCCACTTCCCTAGTATATCCAATTAGATGAAGAAGCAGAAAGAATCCAGACCCTCCACCCCCGGGAATCCTTGGTTACTTCTTACTTGGACATCTCCCCCAACTCCCCCTACTTGAGGGTCCTCCTCCAGGACTCGAAGCATCTCAATAGTGCAGGCTGGATCCAGCACAGTGTCAGAGTCACACACCTGCAGAAGGAAGGCACTGTCAGTCCATTCTGACACAGACACACACACCCACCCCACCCCTGGTGGCTCACTGCCCGAGGGACATAACCCCTTCACCAGACACACTTCAAACCACTAACAAAGAGATCTATGCCAAATAGAAGGGGTGAGATGAATTACCGAGGGAAGTAAGAAACAGGAGAGTTCAGGTACCGACTTGATAGCTGCTTGGCTGAGAGAGGAACCCAGGGGACTTTCAGTGGTGGGCCCAGAAAGGGAGCAGTGTCTAGTACTGGACAGATCTTTAGCCCTGATTGAGCCAGGCTCCTCAGAAGTGGTCTTAATATATTTATCTGGGGTCCTTGGGAAGAAAGGAAAATGTCACCGAAATCAGACTGACAGGCACTGTGGCTTGAGCAAGGCCAGCAGGCATTGCTCAGAAGGCTGAGAAATGGCTCCTACCAGAGGCTACCACCAAAGCTTGCTCACGGGATCATCACGAACGGCGCTGCCCTGTTTCAGTCTCTTAGCCAGCCAGCCCAAGTGGACGGTGTATCTAGCTCAGTCATAGCCCCACCAGTGTGGCTGCCAGGCCATTTGTGCCCTGCTGGCCAGGTCTCCCAGACTAGGGCCTAGCAGAGCCAAGGGCTGTTCTCACCTAGATTCTAGCTCTGGATGGGCCTAGAAGCTGGTAGCAGCTCCTCCACTCAGAACCTGGATCAAATCCTGCCCNCATTTTGGTTCTTGATCTCAGACTTGGATGGATCGGGGTGGCTAAGAGAATAGGAGACCAGGGAAACCAGGTGTTTGAGGACCTGAGGTCATTGTGAGCTGAACCAGTGTGGGGGTGGAAGTCATCTTCAGGTAAGCTGGCTCCCTTTGCCACAACTCTAGTGCCCTATCCATACTGGTCATCGTGGAGCTGACTTTGTTTGACTCTGTGCTTTATGCTCTTCCCTACTTCAAAATCTCAGGTGACTGGTCAGAGGGCAAGGCTCCCCTCCAAAGGGAGACTCCTGGTTTGATTCTGTTAGGTGACCCGTTATTGTTGAATCTATACTACAAACACTTTCCCTATTGCCTGACTCCTTGTCTACACTTTAGAAAATGATTGAGATGGTGTGAAAATCCCAAATAGCCACTGGGTAGGGGAACCTGATTCCTGACCCCCGACAGAGCAAGAAACAGTATCCACAGATGAGCCCAGAGTCTGCAAAAGCCTAGAATTCTTCTACTAAAGTTGCTGAGAGAGCCCACTAGCCTGCAGGAAAGGGGCTACACTCCAACCCTCTGCTTTCTCTCTCCATACTGGAAGATTCAATGACTGCAGACAAGCAGCGGAGGGCAGAGGGGAACCAGACAGAGTCATCACAGCCACTCCGACCTGCCTCCCCACTGACATCCTTACAGTACTGGCCCAGACTGGGAAGGTCACAGGAGCCTCAGGCCACACTCCCAGAACCTCCTCAGCTTACAGGCCAAGCTTCCCAGCGCTGCTGGTCACACAACTACTCCAGCCCTGACTCTCTCATTCCTCACACTGCGGCACTTCCTTCATCCCAGGGAGGTCTTTCCAACTGAAGGTTAGGAAAGGCTAGCACTCTCGGCTGCCTGGGCTTCCCCACTGGCTGAAGCAGGGTTATCTCCTGAAGGGGGAAAGACAACTTCAGCGAGCTCGTGAAGACAGACTGAAATCCAGAGTGTGCATGGACAGGCAGGCCCAGGGCTGCCCCAGGCAGTGAGCCCATGTGCCGACCCACCAGAACACACCGGAAGGAATAGGAGTGGGAGGGTTGAGGGGATCCTGTGCTTCGAGGGAATAGACAGCAGTCACTATGGCTTGAGCCTGTGCCAGGGATCAAGGGCTTTTTCTAAGTCGTCTGAGTCCACAGGCAAGTCTCAAAGGCCCCTTGACCCTAGACGGACTGTAGAATCAAGACCTGTCTCACAGCCCTCCCTCTCTGGCGCTGAGGAGGCCCTTGGGCCTCGGAAGGCAGGAAGAGGCAGGTGTACCAACTCTTATGTGAGGGTGCAATTTTCCAAACAGCCAAGACAAAAAAATCTGCAGCAAGCTAATTTTAGGAGGGTACCGTATAGAAAATTTAAATATTGGAGTACGCAACATGCTGTCAGCAAGACTGTGCTGGTACGTAGGTGGGCGACCACAGCAGCTACTATTCATTCCAGCGATGGGCATATGTGAACGGCAGGAACAGAGAAGGGGGAACAGATGCTGGACCACAAATCTGGGTCCTGGGTGTCAGTTTCTACTTGGTACTGAGATGCATAATCTTTGATCAGTTTTCTCCAGGTTTTGTTATATGAAAACTGGAGCCGTGTTACCTTGTCAACATAATAAAATTTCCAAGGAGGTGTCAATGCCTGCTTCAGCTGGAAGCAAGGCAGGGTCTGTTGGGGTCCTTGCCCTGCCAAGATGGCTGCAGCACTGAGCCGGGGAGTGATTCGCACCTGTGTCCCTCAGCCTCACAGACAAGAACTTGACACCAGAAAGAGTGAGATTTTTCATCAACCCATAACTAAAACTGTCTGAGTGCTTTGGAGCATGATTCTTATTTGCTCTTCCCCACACTTTATGATGAGGCTCATCCCCATGCTGCCAATGGTGAGACAGTACTGCACAAGGACAAACGGCCTGGGCTCAACTCCTGGCTCTGCTCACTACTGCTGTGTGACATTAGGCAAGTTAGGCAACTGCACTTCAGGCTCAGTTTCTGTAAGTAGAAATAAGCATGGTACCTATCCCTTAGGAATATTATGAAGATTAAAAGAACTAAAACCCATGAAGTACCTATAACAATGTCTGGTATAAAGTAAATGCTATACACTTGTTTGCCACTCTGAGGATACCAATCCACAGACCTGCCCAGAGTCCAGAGACCTGCCCAGATTCACATAGCTAAGTACCTGCAGATCCAAGATTCCCGCCTAGGTCTTCTTGACCCCGGGACAGCTGTTGAAAATTACCGTGTTTACTGCCTTCTGAAGTGTAGGGGAGGAAAGTACACGACACAAGGCACCTAGACTGGACCTAAAATTCCCCAAGAGAGTATGCCTGGCTGGCCGGACACATCCACACATCCACACACACCTAGGGAGGCACCCTCACCTGGATGTAGTCCACCGAATCACCAAGGGCCTTGAAGGCCGTGTACATGACCTCTCGCTTGCCTCCCCACTTCTGCATGATGCACGAGAAGGTGCTGGCCCGTACCACGTCCCGAACGCGGTCCATGCCCTCCTGCAGGCTGGCCTCTGTCTCACCCTCACCCGCCTCATGGAAGTTGCTGCGCCACACGAAGAAGCCGGCTTGCTCGGTGCCACCGAGCACCTCGTGGAAGATGTCCAGCATGTAGGCATCCTCCTGGCGATTGCCGTCCACCACCAGGACCACTTTGAGGTCGGGGAAGGCGATGCGCTGGGCTGAGCGCAGGCACTTGCGCAGGTAGTCGGGGTCCTCCTGGTATGCAGCGATGCAGAGCGCCACCGAGCGCTGCAGTGGGGAGGGCAGCTTCAGGGTCTGGCCAGCCCGTCGCATGCGCCGGTGCTCCAGGAAGGCAAACAGGCTCTGGATGAGCAGGTGCAGGCCCAGGATGGCACCGTACAGCCCAAAGGACAGGTAGTGTTTTTCTGTGTGGATGAACTGGTAGCCTGTCACGTAAGCTGCCAGGATCCCACCCAGCACTGCCAAGGCAAACAGGCTGGTGCCCACCACGCGCAGGGCTGTTGTCAGCTGCACCGGCATCTGGTGGGAGAAGGTAGGAGAAGTGGGTCAGCAGGAGGCAGCTTCTCTGGTCAATGGCCATGGGGGCATGGTCTCTGGACCTGGCCTTGAATTGGGGAAATGATCCACTAATAACAACCATCACCATTTATTGAGCATGACTAAGACTGGAGACTCGAAAGCTAGACCAGTAGTGGTAGTAGTTTAGTAGCAGAGGACAGGCCCCTCTGTCCATGGGATTCTCCAGGCAAGAATCCTCAGCTCTGCCATTTACTGTGTGCCTGTTCTACCCCTTAGTTAATTCATCTGTAAAATGTGTGTTGCAGCACTGACCTCCTAACATCTTTGAGGATGAAATGGGTTATATGCATAAAGCACTCAAAGCAGCGTTTATTATCATTAGCTAAACCCAAGCCAGAGAGATCTGAGAGAGACCTAGCTGGTGGCAGAACTGGGATCTACCTGACCCAAAGCTCTCACAGGTAAGCTTCAGCAGGGGTGAGCCTGAGGCCAGAGGAAGCTCTGAGCATCTGAGAAGCCAAGAAGAGGGAGGAGGTGGAGGGGCAAGGGCAGGTAGGCAGGCTTTATGCCCTACACCCACCAGGGGATCACACCATGAAGAAAGTGGGGAAGGAAAAGATGAGAAAGAGCAGGAAACAGAGGCGTGCCTGAGGGGGAAAAGGAGGAAACAGCTTCCCTTTCTCAAAACAACGAAATCTGTAAGAGAAAGTTTACCAATGTTCTCTGCTTTCTCACCTTTCTCTGTTTGACTTGAGAGGCAGCAAAGAAAGGGAAAGTAACCAGGAAAAGCAGACAAGGGAAAGAAAGGGAAATGAGAGCTGGGGTGTGGACAGCCCCCTTGGAAGCCCAGCCCTGGGGCACCAGGGGGACTGCAGCTGCCACTGCAGCAGCCCAGCAGCCCGGGCGGTGCCTGCCAGGAAGCCCCACCCACTTGGTCCTAGGGCCGCATGGCATCTCCGTCCACGTACCCCTGCCCCACTACTCCAGGAAATGCTGGCAGGTTTTGTTAGGAAAACTCAGGACTTCCAGGATCTGCCCATCTGAAAGGAGCTGTGTTTTAGTGAGCTGAGTCTAGCACTTGGTACTTGAAGCCTTGTGCTGGAGACACAGCCCTACTATCGCCCTGGATGCCTGATCTTGCCCAAATTCTCTGGGACTTGGCAACTCCCCAGGGAGNGGAAAACTCAGGACTTCCAGCATCTGCCCATCTGAAAGGAGCTGTGTTTTAGTGAGCTGAGTCTAGCACTTGGTACTTGAAGCCTTGTGCTGGAGACACAGCCCTACTATCGCCCTGGATGCCTGATCTTGCCCAAATTCTCTGGGACTTGGCAACTCCCCAGGGAGGGATTCCAATGGTTTCTTGTTCCATTGGTCCCAGGTAAGCCATTATACTGATTAGTAGCCCTGAAGGACTGAGTGGGGGAGGGGGGGTTGGGGGAAGGCTGATGAGGACAGGTCCCTGCCCGCTACTCTGAGGCCCTCTCCCCATCTCCTCTCCTTGCCACCTGCCTGATCTGGAGAATTCTGTTACCACCACCGCCCACCCTTTACAGACAAAGGGGTCTCACTTCCAAGCTTGCTCCAAGTCTAGGTCTCACTCAGACTGACTCCTGACTGCCACCTCAACACAAACATACTTTCTGGTTAGGGAGCTGGTTCCCCTGCCACCTCTCACACAGGAGGGGCAAGGAACGCGTAGTCNCACTTCCAAGCTTGCTCCAAGTCTAGGTCTCACTCAGACTGACTCCTGACTGCCACCTCAACACAAACATACTTTCTGGTTAGGGAGCTGGTTCCCCTGCCACCTCTCACACAGGAGGGGCAAGGAACGCGTAGTCGGTGCCTAAATCAACCGGAGACTCAGGCCTCAGCAGCATTCCAGCAGCTTCGGTCCGGAAAGTGCTGTTGGCAGCCTCAACTCTCCGGGAAGCTCGGCCTCCGGGCGCTCTGCCCCGCCGTCCCGGGAGCCTGCCTTGTGCTTCCCCTGCAGGATTCCCGGCCGTCCTTGTCTCCCCCGCCCCACCCCCCGGGGGGGCCTCGCACGCGCTAGCAGTCCACGCGTCCCTAGGCCCTGCATCCACCACCCAGGAGCGCCCGCACCCCCCTCTAGCGCTTCTATGCCATGGGGGCGCTGCGGGCACTGCTGCCTGCCTGCGCGCTGGTAAAGAGCAGGGGGCGCCGAGGCCAACCCAGCAACCTGCCCGGCGCTGGCGCCCCGCCTCGGTGCAGTGCCAGAGGCGGTGCCCACCAGGTGAACGCAGCCCGGAAGGCACTGGCCATGCTTCTCACCCCCGCCAGACCCTGGCTTTCCAACGAAGACGGTGCCGGCCACACCCACGTGCCCGTTTCCCACGACCCAGCCGGGAAGAAACGGAAAAACGCAAGGAATCAGTCGGACCAGGCCCCACTCACCTCCTGGGGGGAGGGGGGACGGGCGCTACCTTGGCAAAGTGTGCCTGCAGACAAAGGCGGCATCCTCAGTGTCGCCGGCCCCCTCCTTTCCCGGGCAGGACCCTCCTTCCCCGCTCAGGAACTAAAGGCTTTATCCTGGCACCCCTATACCACAGAGGCCCCAAGAAGGTCCCGCAGCCAGATACCTCATGTGCAATCAGGATCTGGTGCCAGCTTCGCCTCAAGTGGCCCTGCCGATACAGGGGACCGTGTCACCCCTCAAGCCGGCGAGAGGAGCCTCTTGTCCCCCTCTACCGCCTTTGCTCAGAGGAGATCCAGGAGAGCTCGGCCCTTGTAGGTTAATGCGCACCCGGCTTCAAGGGCAAGAGATTGGGGACGCTCCCTAAGCCCTCCCCCTACCCGGAGAGACGTGGGAAAGAGACAACCTCCAGCCAAAGACGAACGCCGCCAATCTACTCCCGACACTGCGCGGGGCTGCCCAGTCCGTAGCCTCTCCAGCTGACAGGTGTGCCCTGCTGCGGGGCCCACACGCGGCGGGACGGAAACTTGTGCGCGGGGCAGGGGCTCTTTCCTTTGCGCCCGGCCGCCCTCCCAGCCCCTCCGAGCCCGCAAGGGAAGGGGAGCCCAGGCCGCGGGTACTTGCGGCCACGGCCCGGTTGACCCGCAGTAACCGGGGCACCGAGCATCTTGGTGCCTGGACAGGTGCGAACACCCGGGCGGGCCTGGGGCAGCGAGACTCCAGCCAGCCTGGTGCCCCTCACCGTCGTCCACCTCCTAATCCATTCACAAAACAGGAGCCGCAAGGGAGGAAGGGAGGAGAGGCTGGAGAAAGAGAGGATGAAGAAAGGGAGGAGGGGTCAGTGGGGAGGGGGCTACAGGAACCGCCGCCGGGAAGCCTGGAGATGCCGCAGCCCTCAGCCCGCCTCGCGGCGCTGCACGCAGCACCCACACGGCTGGGGNGGAGGAAGGGAGGAGAGGCTGGAGAAAGAGAGGATGAAGAAAGGGAGGAGGGGTCAGTGGGGAGGGGGCTACAGGAACCGCCGCCGGGAAGCCTGGAGATGCCGCAGCCCTCAGCCCGCCTCGCGGCGCTGCACGCAGCACCCACACGGCTGGGGCAGCCGGCGGGGTCCGCGGGGCTCAGCAAGCGCCACCCTGGAGCCCGGTGCGCCCGGGTCCCTCGGGCAGCCCGCCCCTCTGAGAGGGCTGGCCGGCTGGCCAGGCCCGCGCTCACCGTGCCGCCGGCTGCCCGCGCTCCTGTGCTCAGCAGGCCTGCGGCGGCTCCATGCCCCTCCTCCCGCTCCTCGCCGCCGCGCCTCGCTCCACGGTGCGCCGCTGCTGCCGCGCGCTCCGACTGACGAGCGCTGGCCCCGCCGAGCAGCCTTTAAGTACCGAGCGCGCCCCCGCCGGGAGAAGCGCCCTCCTCCGGCCCTGGGGCCGGGAAAGTTGGGAAGAGTGGGAGGGCTCCCCTGAGGGCTACGAGGGAGCATCCCCTTCCCGGCTCGGCCGGGGGAAGCCCCACGCGGCCGGCGCGCGGTGGGACGCAGGGTCCCGAGTGGACGCGCCTCCTCCTGTTCGAAAGGACTCACAGTCTCCGCACACTCCGAAACTGGGTTTCTCAACCGAAGCCAAAAGCCGAGTTCCTTCGCGCTCGGCCCGGGCCCAACTGCCCAGGGAAGAGGTGGTCATTGTGATCAACCTGGAAACTGAAGCGCAGTTAACTTCAGTATAACCCATAGGGGCTTCCAAAATTGTGACTCTCACTTGCCCTCTGCCCCGCGCCCCGTCTTCTAAGCCTCGAACCCTACTCACCCTGCAAAGCGAGCAAGCAGGTAAAAATCCCTCGACTGCTGCAAGCGAAGGAGCTGCGCTTTGTGTAGAACACTCCCTAAAGCCAAAACAGCAGAACCTTCTTGCTGGGGGTAAAAAGGCTCAGAAGACAATACTCGTTAAATTAAAAAAAACTGGTCAAAGAGGGTGTTAACAATTGTGACAAGCTCTGAATTCCGCAGCGGGGCGCTGATGACTTTAAAGGCTTTCAAGAGCTGCAACGGTTTTGCAAGAACCTTAAAAGCTCCCTGCGTCCTAGAGCCAAAACCAATTTCTCCTCCCCTTTTTTACACCTTTACTTCCGACACCCACGACTTCGAAAATTCCCAACTGACCTTATCATCAGAGGTTTCCAAATTCCCCAAAACTGACGCTAGACCTGGGTGGGGTGAGGTGAGGTGGGGTAGGGTAGAGTTGGGCAGAGATGGGGAGTTCTTAGCATTCAAGGAAGGAAGTTTACAGTCATCTGAACACAATGGTTTTTAAATCTCAGAAAATTTGGATGTATTATAATTGAAGACTAGTAAAAAATGAATTTACATATCTCCTGGATACTCCTGGGACAATTGCTATGAAAATTTATAGGAATGTGAGTTGGAGTCTGCAAGTTGCTCCTCTCAGAAGTCTGAGGGGCTCACCATGACTCACACTGGGCCACAGAGCTCACCCCTCAGTCCCCCAGGTAAACAGACCCTTGACACATCTCCACCCACTCCCATCTTGCAGTATATAAACCAAATCATTTTGGACTCTTGCTTGAGAAAATCATCACTAATATGCTATATAGGTTAAACATTCCTTTTTTGTGTGCTTTTTATAACCAATGTTCAGGGACTTCCCTAATGGTCCAGTGGTTAAGAATCTGGCTGCCAATGTAGGGGACACAGCTTTGATCCCTGATCTGGGAAGATCCCACAAGGGGATCTTCCAAGGAGCAACTAAGCCTATGCACCACAGCTACTGAAGCTCAAGTGGAGAGAGAAGACCTTGGTTAAGCCCTTGGAGTAAGTTCTGCACTAGCCATGTGGCACTAACCTCAGTGTCTTCATCCCAGAGATGGGATTGATTATCTACTTGACAGGATTGTCATAAAGATTGAAAAGACTGAGAGTAAGTGCTCAGTAAAGGTTAACTCCAGCCAACTTCAACCAGAGAATGGCATCTGCTTGCCAATGCTATGGATTCTACATACCTATCCCTCCAGGGTGTGATACTTGGTGGTAGAAAGTTCAGTATTCATGAAAAATGCCTTATCTCAATTGTATTACAGACTCCCTAACTACTGCCTCTACACCCAGAGGTGTACCCTCCTTAGGCAGAGCGTAAGCCTCTGCATTAGAGCCTGGAGCTGCTAGACTGGAAGAGCTATCTAATTCTACCTCCCACTGCAATCTACAAATTTTTAGAACAGGGGAAATAAGCAGAGGCTGGGCAGCAACAAAAAATGAGTGATCAGTTTGGTGGGAAGTGAATGCCCCATTTAAAGGCGATGTCCCTTTGAGAGCGACGGCCAAGAGTGGCCAGGTGCTCTATTGTTAGGAGAAACCAGAAATTCAGATTCTTATGTGAAGTCTTCTCCTATTGAAGTGTTAGCTACTAATTCAAACGTTAAAAAACATTCCACAGGTCAGGCCAAACATGTCTGAGTCAGATCCAGCCAACTGGCTGCTTGTAAGTGACCTGACGATTACGGAACAGATCAGCCAGTTTGGAAAGATCCCTTCGGCCCTCAGCAACACCAGCAGCATGCCTTCTCCGGGTGCAAATTTCCTGGGTCTGTTCTGGGATCACCTCATGCCTAATTTCCAAGACTCCAAATCTGTCCCACAGGCTTAGTGTCCAGCTCACTCAGCTGGTTCCAGGGAGGTTTATAGGTGGTGAGCTGGTATAGCACCACCTCACTAGTCAATTAAAACCTCCGAAATAAACAGCAGGCCCAGGGCACTATTATGAGAACAGTAAACACTCTGCCTATATCCACTGGCTTGGCCCCCTAAATGGCTTCCCCTGGGGAAATTCTCTTTTTTGGTCTTCAGGGCCAGGCGACCTAGTGTGATCAGGCAGTTAGGAGAGCTTTACCCTTGTGGCCAGGCAGAATTTGCCTGTAATTAACATCCACTTTGCTGGGCCCTATTTGTATTAGTCTCTTCAGGGGTAGGTGGGTTGGGGAATATTTAAGGGACTGATACAACAAAGCTCACATTTATCTCTGCTTACCACTGGGGATTTAGAAATAGGAATAATCCCATACCCAATTACTTAAAAACATGATTTCAGAGGGTGCTGAACTTGCTATTACCCAGGTTCCAGAGGGTAAGCCTCCTATTTAGTTCTGTGGCAGAAGGTTCATGGTGTATTTCAACATTCATGCATGACCTGCTCTGAGCCAAGGAGGATGCTTTGGCACTGCAAAGTCTCGGGCTGGTCTCTGCTGTCTAAATGGTTATCCATACTGAAGACAAATACACTTGAAAACTTAAGTTACCACAGAAGAAAGTTTATAATTAAATGTTGCTGATAGACTCCAGTTAGAAGAATTTGAAGATTTTTTCAGGAAAGAGATCTCTGAGCGGGTATGGGCTAGGGAGTTTCACGAAAAGCGGCAGGAGCATTCTACACAGAAGGCATCATTTACACTTAAGAGTATATAGAGGAGGAACTTCCCTGGTGGTTAAGAATCCATTGGCCTTCCAAAGCAGGGGACATGGGTTCCATCCCTGGCTGGGGAACGAGGATACCATATCTGTGCTAAGTCAGTCAGTCGTGTCTGACTCTGTGATCCCATGGACTGTAGCCTGCCAGATTCCTCTGTCTGNCCTGAGTCCCAGAAATGCTTTGACAAAATGTTGAATTCTGCTCAGAAATGGAAACTTGTACAGTGAATGAACACTTTATGTAAAAGGAAGGACAGGAAATAAATTCTGATAGAAAAGAAATTCAAAATATAGATATTTATGATATTAAATCACCTATTGAAAACAAATTACAGTCTGTTGAACGTTAGTGTTCCTCCTCTGAGAAAGATTGGAAAAAGGTGTCAAATGTCTATCCTATCTTTATTTATGGAATAAAGCTATTCAAAATTTTCTTAATATACTTTTGTCTAAGTGGCTTTAAACTTGGGAAAAAGACATAAGATTAATACATTAATTTCAAGCATGGTGCTTTAAAAATATACAAGGTAGACAATTGAATAAGAGCATTTCAAGCGATCTGCTGTAATTTCAAACCGGCATAAAACAAAACAGAACTAATAGGAAAATAAAATATTAGTGTAAGGATTATGGTTCATAACCACACTCCTGTGTCTGGCCTTTCTTAAGAGGAAATACAGTTTACTGTGTAGAGAACAAGAGAAAGCATCTGGAGAGAACGACCAGAATGATATTAAAAAACAAAAAACAAAAAACAAAAAAAAACCCTCACAGCCATACTTTAAAAAAATAGATTAGTATGATATTTGTCAAAATTTTCTGGTATATATGTATTCACCCATATTAAGAGAAAAACATCTTTTAATTATTTAGTTAAACTTTAAACTTTTATTTAGTTTAACTTTTATGTCTACTATATTACCTGAATGAATGTAAACCTGTGATTTATCATTTTCATGTAGCTGAATCCTCAGGATTGACAGAAAAATAATATATTTATTATCCAGAAACAACCTTTTAAATTTAAAACGCAAATATTTGTTTCTGAGAAATAACTGAAAACTTAATTTAGCCAATTAAAAAATAACTTGATCTCTATATTTATTAACCAATAATCTCATGCTTAAGCATAACCTGAAATTCTCCTTCCCTTGTTCCCGTACTATATTCCAAAGAAGATTTCAGGTTAGAGTTCTCATGCCTTTTAGTGGGTAATGTTTCTATCCCAAGATTCTGTCAATTAAATAATTTTTGCTTTATTTCATTATTATTCTCAAATTCTAAGAACCATCACTAGGAGGATAGTCGGCAGGTTTGGGGTGGGAAAACAGGCACGTTAAAAATATTACCTAATTTTCTTTGATATAGAACTCGTATTTACTCTACTACACAGCTGCTTCAGAAAAGATACTTATCGATCATTCACTATCATCATCTGTTTATCAATGAATCTGTCTATGTATCTATATCTGTGCTTGCTTTATAAGTGGTATTTGAAAGAAATCCAATGTTTCAAAAGATTTATTTGGTGTTTAAAATTATGCTAATGGATTATTTGAATTTTATGGCCATACTTAAGCTTTCTATCTTTATACATTATTTTTCAGACAATTCAATAACTTCTGTTAATAAACCATCATAGTTTTACTATTTATACTTACAAATTATTATTGTGTAATCTATATATCAGTAGAAAATTACAATTTTTAAAGTTTAAACAGGTTCTTTTAAAAAATGCTTTTCATAATTTTTAAAAAGATTTATTTATATTATTTTAGGTTCCTCCAGTCTCCATTGCTGTGTGGGCTTGCTCTATTTGTGAAAAGTGGGGGGTTAGTCTTCTTTGCATGGCACAGGCTTTTCATTGCGGTGGCTTCTTTCTGCAGAGCATGGGTTTTAGGTACGTGGGCTTCCCATATTTGCAGTGTGTGGGCTCAGTAGTCGTGATGTGTGGATTTAGTTGTTCTGTGACATGTAGGATCTTTCTAGATCACGGATTGAACCCATCTCCCTCTCATTGGCAGGTGGATCTCTATCCACTAGATCACATGAGAAGCCCCCAAATTCCACTTTTATTTTATATTCAACTGTATATATCAACATTTGGGCTTGCCTTGTGGCTTCGCTGGTAAAGAATACGCCTGCAATACAGGAGACCTGGGTTTGATCCCTGGGTTGGAAAGATCTGCTGGAGAAGGGAATGGCTACCTGCTCCAGTACTCTAGCCTGGAGAATCCCATAGAGTCCATGGGGTCTCAAAGAGTCAGACACGACTGAGCAGCTGAACAACAATGAATATTTATATGTATGTCCTTCTGTAAATTAATCATGAGTTCATACTGATGTCTAGGATTATAATCCATCATCAGGTGGATAATTCTGTCTTCCTCTTGGTAGAACCTTCTACTCCAATGGTACAAAATCTGACTCCAAAAATCTGCCATTTGTTTATCTAATTGTTCAATTCCACTATACATCTATTGGAGAAGGCAATGGCACCCCACTCCAGTACTCTTGCCTGGAAAATCCCATGGATGGAGGAGCCTGGTAGGCTGCAGTCCATGGGGTTGCTAAGAGTAGGATACGACTGAGCGACTTCACTTTCACTTTTCACTTTCATTCATTGGAGAAGGAAATGCCAACCCACTCCAGTTTCTTGCCTAGATAATCCCAGGGATGGGGGAGCCTGGTGGGCTGCTGGTCTATGGGGTCGCACAGAGTCAGACACGACTGAAGCGATTTAGCAGCAGCAGCAGCACTATACATCTATAGTGGTTTCAGAATTGTCAGTCCTTACCTCCAAGAGAAACAACTCAGCGAGAATACAGTGCTTATATACTGTTATTTTTGCTTTTAATATTATAAGCTCCACTCATTTCCTTAGTTACTTAGGTAAGCTTCTTTCCCCTTACATCCTTCACTAACATTTGTAATACAGTTAAATATTTTGCCACATCCTGCATTCCATCCTGTGACCCACTGACCTCTAACAAAAGTAAATCTTGCAATAAATGAGTATAGATTATCTCCCCATTTATCAATTAGAGAATGTTTGATTTCTTTCACCACTATTGTATAGTTTTCTGCAGGTGTATTATGAACATATTTTGTTAGATTCGTATCTGACTGTTTCATTATTTTGTTTCTAAGTAGTATTTTAAAATTTCAAATCTCAATTTTTCATTATTGATTGTTACAAACTGAATGTTTATGTCTTCCAAAATGTATGTTAAAGCACCAAATCTCATGAAGACTTTATTCGGAGGTGGAACTTCTATGGAGACAAATAAGGTTAAATGATAGATCCTTTGGGATTTTCAAGCCATATGTATTCAAGCATGGCTTTTGCAATAAATATAGTTTCATTTCTCCATTTCCAAACTGTATGCTCAATTTCTTTAATTGCACTAGAATTTCAGTATATTGTCAACATAAAAATGAGAGCAGACATTCTTATTTTGTTCCTAATCTCAGAGGAAAGCATCCAGTTTCTCACCACTGAGTATGATGTTAGCTATAGGGCTTCCCTGGTGGCTCAGATGGTAAAGCGTCTGCCTGCAATGCAGGAGACCCGGGTTTGATCCCTGGGTCGGGAAGATCCCCTGGAGAAGGAAATGGCAACCCACCCGAGTACTCTTGCTTGGAAAATTCCATGGACGGAAGAGCCTGGTAGGCTACAGTCCATGGGATCACAAAGAGTTGGACATGACTGAGCGACTTCACTTCACTTATAGAGTTCTTCTGGTAGATGTTCACTATCAAGTTGAGGAAGTTCTTTTACATCCATAATTGGCTGAAGGTTTTTATCATGAAAGCTGTTGGGTTTTGTCAAGTGGTTACTGTCTCAAGTAATATAGTTAAAGAGTTCTCTTTAGCCTGTTGATGTGCTGGATAACACTAGGTGATTCTCATGTGAAACCAGCTTTGCCATGCATATGATAAACATGCTTGTGATGTGGAGTTCTTCTCATATATTGTTGGTTTTAATTTTATAATATTCTGCTGATTTTTGCATCTGTTATTCCAAAGAGATACTGGTCTGTAGTTTCTTTTCTTGTAATTTCTTTATTGGCTTTAATATTAGGGTGATGCTGTGAATCACCCTAGAATCTCCTTGGAGAATTGATATATTTATCACTATGTAATGTCCTTCTCTGACTGATAATCTTCTTATTCTGGTCTGCTCTGTGTGAACTTAAAGCCATACCAGCTTTCTTTTGAATGAGTTAGGATGTATTCCTTCTGTTTCTAATTTCTGAAAGAAATTGGAGAAAATCGCAATTATTTCTGCCTTGAATATTTGGTAGAATCATCAGGGAAACCCTCTGTACTTGCTGCATTTTATTAGGAAGGTTGTTCATTATTATTATCATTTATTTGTTAAATTATGGATATGGTTATCTATTTTTTTGGTGTGACTTTTTGGTAGTTTCTGACTTCCTAGTAATTGGTCCACTTCCTATAAATTATCAAATCAGTGGACATTTAGTTAATCATTTTCCAAAGTTCTGTTAATGAGCTTTTATTCCACTGTGGGCAAAAATTGATTTCCCTGAATATTCCATGGAAGCTTGGGAAGGATGAATACCTCAATGTTGTTGGATGATTATATATCAGTTCAGTCATTTTTTATAAAACTGTTTAGGCCATCTATATTTTTGATTTCTTTCTGTTTGATTCATCAGTTACTCACAAAAGGGTATTTGTTTTATTTTTTCCCTACTTTTCTTTCAGTTTTGGGGTCACATGTTTTGATGCTCTGCTGTTAGATGCATACACATTTAAGATTNTTGTAAGTGACCTGACGATTACGGAACAGATCAGCCAGTTTGGAAAGATCCCTTCGGCCCTCAGCAACACCAGCAGCATGCCTTCTCCGGGTGCAAATTTCCTGGGTCTGTTCTGGGATCACCTCATGCCTAATTTCCAAGACTCCAAATCTGTCCCACAGGCTTAGTGTCCAGCTCACTCAGCTGGTTCCAGGGAGGTTTATAGGTGGTGAGCTGGTATAGCACCACCTCACTAGTCAATTAAAACCTCCGAAATAAACAGCAGGCCCAGGGCACTATTATGAGAACAGTAAACACTCTGCCTATATCCACTGGCTTGGCCCCCTAAATGGCTTCCCCTGGGGAAATTCTCTTTTTTGGTCGTCAGGGCCAGGCGACCTAGTGTGATCAGGCAGTTAGGAGAGCTTTACCCTTGTGGCCAGGCAGAATTTGCCTGTAATTAACATCCACTTTGCTGGGCCCTATTTGTATTAGTCTCTTCAGGGGTAGGTGGGTTGGGGAATATTTAAGGGACTGATACAACAAAGCTCACATTTATCTCTGCTTACCACTGGGGATTTAGAAATAGGAATAATCCCATACCCAATTACTTAAAAACATGATTTCAGAGGGTGCTGAACTTGCTATTACCCAGGTTCCAGAGGGTAAGCCTCCTATTTAGTTCTGTGGCAGAAGGTTCATGGTGTATTTCAACATTCATGCATGACCTGCTCTGAGCCAAGGAGGATGCTTTGGCACTGCAAAGTCTCGGGCTGGTCTCTGCTGTCTAAATGGTTATCCATACTGAAGACAAATACACTTGAAAACTTAAGTTACCACAGAAGAAAGTTTATAATTAAATGTTGCTGATAGACTCCAGTTAGAAGAATTTGAAGATTTTTTCAGGAAAGAGATCTCTGAGCGGGTATGGGCTAGGGAGTTTCACGAAAAGCGGCAGGAGCATTCTACACAGAAGGCATCATTTACACTTAAGAGTATATAGAGGAGGAACTTCCCTGGTGGTTAAGAATCCATTGGCCTTCCAAAGCAGGGGACATGGGTTCCATCCCTGGCTGGGGAACGAGGATACCATATCTGTGCTAAGTCAGTCAGTCGTGTCTGACTCTGTGATCCCATGGACTGTAGCCTGCCAGATTCCTCTGTCTGTGGGGATTCTCCAGGCGAGAATACTGGAGTGGGTTGCCATGCCCTCCTCCAGGGGATCTTCCCAACCCAGGGATCGAACCCAGATCTCCCATATTGCAGGCGGATTCTTTATTGTCTGAGCCACCATGGAAGCCCAGGATCCCATGTGGTGGTACAAGGCAACTAAACCCTCATGGCAGCACAGCTACTGAGCCTATGCATAGCAACTAGAGAAGCCAGTGAGCCACAACAAAGACCCGGCATGCCACAAACTAATACCTGATGCAGCCAAACATTCTAAAAGAGAGCAGGTAGAGGAATGCATCCAGAGAAGGCAATGGCAACCCGCTCCAGTATTCTTGCCTGGAAAATCCCATGGACGGAGGAGCCTGGTAGGCTGCAGTCCATGGGGTCACAGAGAGTCAGACACGACTAAAGCGACTTACCAGCAGCAGCAGAGGAACATGTGGGGTATGTTTGAAGTCCACCAAAGACCAGTCAGGATGAAACAAGAAATTTACATTCAAGAATCTGCATCGCTGCCTGCCATGTAGAAAGCGCCTGATACAATCTACCTGCAGAGGAGGGAGCTGGGGATGGATTCCGGAGGGCCTTGGGTGACAGAATGGTCTGGGTTTTATCCAGTAAGTAACAGAGACCTACTGAAGATGTCAGAGGAAAGCAGTAAGAGGTTTTAAGTCTTGTTTGGTACTTTGGGGTAAAGACTAGGAGTTAGGTAGACCTGTTAGGAGGCAGAAGGGATCCTCCCAACTCAGGAATCTAAACAAGAGTCTCTCAAGTCTCCAGCACTGGCAGGTGGGTTCCTGGGAAGCCCTAGGAGGCAGATAAATCACAACAAAGGGGCGAGAAAGGGCTGTTTTGTGAATTGTTGGTGCTGCCTCCAGGAAGTGGAGGTGAGGGCTGGCAGTGTCAACTACGAGGCACAAGTGAGACTACAGGGGGTGGATTAACCAAGGGAAAGAGACTTCTAGAGTCTGGAGGGCTGAAGAGGCCATTCTTAAAGCTCTGGAGGGTCTGAGGTGACTGAATCTGACAGTACTACAAACAAATATCTCACCTTTCAACTAATTTTCAAATCCAAACCCATGAAATATTCAAGTACCTGTGCCAACAGGAGCTCGCTGTTCGATCCCTGTTGTCATCACTCATGCTTGAAGCTGTGGGATAGCCCTGCCAGGTGCTGCTCTGCTCCACTGGTTGCCTACTGAGTCACTGGGCAGAGGAGGGGTAGAGGGATGTTCTATCTCCACAGCTCCCCCGTGCCCTCTGACCTCACGCTTCAGTGCTCTACCCTGGCAACCAGCCCACAGCTTCTAGCAAAGCAAAGCAGAATGGAGGATGGCAACCAAGCCACGAGGTCTCCTCCAATCTCTCCAGGCTTCATCCCATCAACTTCCTCTGGGCTGACCACAATCAAAACCACTCAAAGCTAATGAAGGTGAAATTTAAACTGGCTCCCAAAGAGCAGCAGGCTATGTCTCCCAGATGACTAAATAGGGCTTTCTCCTCAAGGCAGCTTAATCTGCAATACTGCTGCTGCTAAATCACTTCAATTGTGTCCGACTCCGTGCAACCCCACAGACGACAGACCACCAGGCTCTGCCAACCCTGGGATTCTCCAAGCAAGAACACTGGAATGGGTTGCCATTTCCTTCTCCAGTGCATGAAAGTGAAAGTGAGAAGAGAGTGAAGTCCCTCAGTCGTGTCCAACTCTTCGTGACCCCATGGACTGCAGCCTACCAGGCTCCTCCGTCCATGGGATTTTCCAGGCAAGAGAACTGGAGTGGGGTGCCATTGCCTTCTCTGAATCTGCAATACTGGTTAATACATAATTAAAAGTGGAAGGTGTGTGCCTTGACAGCAGCCAGGCAGCTACCAGCAAACACAGTTATCCTTTCATAGCTCTCCCCTCTTACCGACAAGTAGTCTGTAATCAGTACCATTTCTAGGTGCTATGTTTGAAGAAGGAGGCTTAAGGACTTCTCTGTCCTGCAGTTACAGTGGTTAGATTTTAACTCTAGTCTTTCTCTCCTTGGTGGAAGGGTCGTTTTCATTTCACGTTAAGGGGCCTCTGCTCCACTGGAGGCAGGGCTGCCAGCTCCTACTAAGGGGCCCAGGTTCTTTTATGCTGGCTTGAAGGTCAGGATTAGAAGGGCACACAAGAACGATAACCAAGTATCAAGCCAGACTTGGAGACGCTTTTCTTGGAATCCTGAACAGGAAAAGCTCTTCCTGGCCATCTTTCCTTCTTCTCCCTCCCCCAGGTGAATGAAGAAAAAAATCCAGAAGGCGATTTTAAAGCATAATCTACCTTCTTGGTGGAATATTGTGCAGCTACTAAATATAATGTTCAGGAAGAGAATGTAGGAATATGCAAAAAATACTTATAATGCAATGTTAAATGAAAAGGCAGGATGCAAAAATCATCATGTATGAATGACTGCATTTAATGTTGCTATTTTCTTTTGAATCCTATGAATTAAAAGGCAGGAGAAAAATTCACCCAGATATTAATACCAGATTTGGGTGGTAGATCAATGACTTTTTCTCTTTGCCTTTTTCTCTGTACTCTTCAAATATTCTATTAATGGTACAGTGGATAGGAATCTGCTTGCCAATGCAGGGGACATAGGTTCGATCCCTGGTCTGGGAAGATTCCATATGCCTCGGAGCAACTAAGCCCATGAGCCACAACAACTGAAGCTTACATGCCCTAGAGCCCATGCTCTGCAATAAGAGAAACCACTGCAACGAGAAGCCATCTCACTATAACTAGAGAGCAGCCCCCGCTCTCTGCAACTGGAGAAAGCCCACGCAACAATGGAGACCCAGCACATCTGAAAAATCAATAAAAAATAATATAAAATAAAATTATATAAATTGTAAATTCACAGAAACTGGTGCTGGGTGGGATATAGCATCATATATGGGTTCACATTCAAAAGGTCTGGCAACCTCAGTCTAATGAAAAAGCAGGGTAGTTGGGAGGGCCAGCATACAGAATTAGTGGTCGCCAAAACTCCAGTAATTTGCTTTATTTAAATCCCTCATACTGTTCAAGAAATTTTTTGCAGGGAAGAAGGGAGTATGTAGATCTGGGCCTACTCATCCAGCAATTCTGAGTGAATTCCAAAAGGACTCTTTCCTCTTGGCAACACATCCCTGAACCAGGACACAGGATTTGCCTGGCACAACCCAGCTGGTGTCAACCTCCACTCAGTCCCTCATCCAGGGTCATGGTGATCCTGGGGAAGAGAGGCAGGCACTCTAAATGTGGGCTCTAGGAGCACCCTGAGAGGATGCTCTTCCTGAAAAAAACATATTTCCAAGAATGATGATGTCAGCAGCATCGCACTCCTGCCCAGGGAGTGGCTGTCTTTCCTGGGTGCTGTAAACCAACTCCTATGCTGATACCCATGGGCATGTCCACACCCACACGTGCACATAACGTACTGTACCCAGAACCAACACGCGCATACTCGTTCATTACACAAGCACACACTCACTTTTCCCAGACCTGATCGGGACACAACCCCAGCCTAGAGCCCCAGTTGCAGGATCAAGGATCAATAGGAGGGGAACAAACTGCTTAAGGTAACCTCGTTCTATATTAACCTGGGCTTTGTTACAGTATTGTCAATTACAGTTCTTAAATGTGCTGGTACTTCTGCTTCATCTCCTCTTTCTTGATTAAAGACATAGTTAGTCACTGTCACAGAGGAGGTCCAAAGCTCCATCATCCATAAAAGCAACTGGAGAAGAGCCAATGATGGAGGCAGTTCCCATCAGTTCTCTGTGGGGAGAGACCCCCCCAAATATGTCCCACACTCATATTTTTTGTTAGGACACCTCCCTAACACACACACTCTGTGTCTTTCTCTCTTCCTGCCCCCTGCCACCCTTTTCTCACCAGATAAGCTAATGCAGCGGTTCTCACGTCTGGCTACTGCACATTAGACTTTTAAAACTCCAGGAGGTTTTTAAAAAACTTGAATGCCTGGACCCTATCCCGGATCAATTTAGTCACAATCACTGGGGGTGAGCTCCAGGCTTGAATTTTTATTGAATTCCCTAGGAGATTCTTTATGCATCCAGCATTTAGCACGCATCCCGTGGATTCTCTTCACATGGGTTTGCAAGCACATCTCTGGCACACAGAGGACAGCAACCAACCAGCCAGTCCTGGGTCTGAGCTCCAGAGCAGACGAGTGTCTACTGAGCACCTTGCCAGCCACAGTGGTCTGAATGAAGTGACCTTAAAGACTTAACAATGAACCAATGAACTACTGAGCCACAAGGTAAAAAGGAAAAGGAGAAAAGACATTAATTTGAGGTAGAAATTAGCAGGGAGAGCCGAGGAGATAAACAGAGGTGGATGGGGCTACCTAGGCATGTCAGTCCCAGATCTCTGAATCTACCCGGAATGGGGTTGATACAACCCTTCCATTGGCAAAAGTGTTGCCTGCTTCTTACAGGATAACCAGGGCAAAGTCAGGGAGGAGAGAGTTGCCAAAGAGCAACCAGGATTCGTTTGTTTCACAAATGACAGGACTTCTGTGCATGACGGGCTTTTCCTCCCTGAAGGATGGGTTAGGGTGGTGGATCCGGGCTGCTCTCTTTTGGGGCACAGAGTCCCCACGACTCTCTCTCACATGGTCCTGGCCCTGGCCAGAGAGAGACTCCCACAAGGCAGATGCTGGAGCCTTGTTCTTTGCAATCTCTGAACAACACTGATACAGTTTCTTTGCGAAGTGGTGGTGGGAGGGTGGAGACTCACCCTGTCTTTTAGTACAGACAGCCTAATTTCAGGCAGGCCCTTCCCAAGGAATGATATGGTCACCGTAGGTTTTAAAGTGTGGAAAGTGGGTGTGTGGTCTAANGGCATCATCTGTCACCATCCCCACCTCTTGCGGCCTGCCCCTGACGAGGCCCTGCCAGCCTCCCGTCCCCCTCTCCCCAACCACTGCACATGCACACACACCATTCTGCACACGCATCATCATGCACACACAAGCTCATGCAGCCTCATGTGCACACATGCACGCACACATTCCCTCAACCCCCGGGGTGCGTGTCCACACCCACATTTGCCCCACAGCCTCCTTTCTTCAACAACGTCCCTGTTCGTAACTCTTATTTCCAGGTGTGATGTGAAATTCACCATCAGTTTCAAAGCTGAGAGAAGAGATGGGCAAGGAGGAGCCAAATCTCATTTTAATTATCTGTGGCAGGTCCCAGTTTTTCAGGTGATAGTTATAATAATTAAAAATTCTGTTATCAGCTCTGGTGGGGGAAGTTTCTGCCCACGCAGTCAGCTTCGGGGCCACGAGCAGGCAGAGTGGACCGATAACGAGACCCAGCTCCCCACTTCCCTGTTCCAACCCTGTCTCAAGGTGATTCTGCTGGATGTCTGGAAGGGGAGGACAGTGAACTCAGAAAGAGGAACCACCAGCTACTCATCCAAGGCGGGTGACTCTCGCCTGTAGAGCCTGTGGGCCCTTGGGTGGGCCTGAAGAGTCAAGGGGGCCCGGGAGGGCTCAACCCCCACTACGAGCTGAGGCTTGTCCTGGGACCTGGAAGACCAAATAGTATGGAACTAGTGTCTCCTTGGACTTCCCTGGTAGTTCAGCTGGTAAAGAATCCGCCTGCAATGCAGGAGACCCTGGATCCATTCCTGGGTCAGAAAGATCCCCTGGAGAAGGGCATGGCCACCCACTCCAGTATTCTCACCTGGAGAATCCCCATGGACAGAGGAGCCTTGCAGGTTGCAGTTCGTGNACCCCACAACGTCTCTCTGGATCATCCCCGTGCACCAGCCCCAAGCATCCTGCATCCTGCATCAAACATAGACTGGCGCCTCGTTTCTTACATGATAGTATACATGCTTCAATGCCATTCTCCCAAATCATCCCACCCTCTCCCTCTCCCTCAGAGGCCAAAAGTCTTTCAGAGTCTGTGTTCTTACCTGTTTATTTTTTATTGAAGAGTTAATACAGTATAAAGAAGACCATATTAAGAAGTCTCTCTTCTACCAAGACTCCTAATTTCTTTTCTCAGAGGATATCATTCTTAATTGTGCAAAATATTCTAGGTGTTTATAAGTGTGTGTGTGTATGTGTATATATATCTGCCTTTTTTTCTCTTCCCCTTTTTATTATTTTTTTCCCTTCCCCTTGTTAAAGCACAAGATTATATGCTACTCTGCTAAGTACCATGATTCCCACTTCACCCAATGTATTTTGAAGATCTTTTCCTATTACAAAAATTATTGCAATAAACATTCTGGTACCTAACCTGCAGACATGCACAAGTATATCTGTAGGACAAATATCCAGAAATGGAATTACAAGGTCAAAGGATAATGTGCAGTAAAAATCTTGATAACTGGCCAGAGAGGTTGTAATAATTTATATTTTTACCTATCACTTTGCAAACTCCTATTTCTCCATATTCTCATAAATATTGCAAACTCTTTATCTTTGCTAATTAAATTAATAGAAAAATAGCACCTTGCTGTTTTAAATTTGCATCTTTCTAATAGATTAAAAAAGGAATAGGAGAATGGAGAAATTCTTTTATTCTTTCGCTTCTATGGCTTTCATAAAAACCATGTAATAAATATATATAATAGTTTATATATAATAGATACAGATTATCTCTGCAAAATACTAGTTGCCTCTAGCAAGGGAAACTGGAGAGAGATGTGGGGGGATTACATACCCTTTTGTGCCAGTTTAATATTGTATTTTATGAATATATAATCTATTAAAAATAAATATGCCTTTTTTGAACTGAATTAACTACTAGACAGAGATTTTCCTAAGGCCATTTAATAGGTAAAGGAGACACAGAACCTGCTTTTAAAAGTTTACCCTCTGGTGGTGAGTCTGCTTATCCTCTGGCGGTAAACAAAGACAATATAGAACAGAACATGGAAAGTTCCTGAGAGAAAATGTGTGAAAAGAGGTTCGAGGAAACAGAGGTCATATTTTAGGAACAGGAAGTGAATTGGAAATGGTGAACAAAAATGATGGGAAATGGTTAATTCAGTGGGTAGCGAGTACACTTACATCTGGCACCATGATACCCTGAACAGTGCACACAAGTACAGTAAGCATGTAGCATCACACATCTTGAAGCTGCTAAAGAACAGAGGATGAGGGACCTCCCTGGTGGTCTGATGGCCAAGATTCCATGCTTCCAATGCAGGGGGCCTGGGTTTAATCCCTGGTCTGGGAAATAGATCCCTTATGTTCCAACTAAGAGTTCACATGCCTCAACTAAAGATCCCACATACTGCAACTAAAAAAAAAAAAGATTCCTTATGCTGCAACTGAGGATCCGGGACAGTCAAATAAATTAATGAAAAGAAAAACAAAATAATAGAAACAGAGCCCTTTCCATCATTTGATATTCTCGAACAGCATGGGCACATGGGAGAGTGGAAGGAGGTAGGCAGGGCGTGGAGAACACAAAACCAGCTCCCCAGGCCACCTGCTGGGCTCCCTCCTGTCCCTGGGCTCCAGCTGTGTAGGCCTTCTTTCCTTGTCTGAGCAAAGCCCCTCCCCAGCTCAAGGCCTTTGTTTATGCTGTTCCCTCAGCCTGGGAGACCACCCTTGCTCTTCCTTCACCTACAAGTCCTCCTCACACTCAGCCTGAAATACTACATCCTAGCTCCCACCGAGGTAAGCCTTTTAGAGTTGCGTCTGTAGCCTCTCTCACACTTGGAATTTAAATACTCACTGTGTAACTAAAAATATATTTTCCTCACTAGCTCACAGGTACTACTGATGCTGATGCCATGTCTTGCCTTGTACACTCTGGTGTAGTCGCAATGCCTCATAAAGTGACTGGCACATGGCAAGTATCTAAAAACTATTTATAAATGAGAGAAGGCACACATGCATGCTATTCCTGGCGAGTCTGTCACTTGGTAAAAGCTAAAAATTCTAAGAACATCCACTGAAACAGTGTCATGAAACCAGGCCTGATTCACAGGTGTGTGACCTGTGTAGCCACACAGGGTCCCATGATCAAGGGGGTCCCCTGCCTGGTTTAATGGTCTGCTGCTGCAACCTGACACGTAATAATTGCATCTTTGAGCTTGTATTTTATAAGTGAAATTCAATAGGACACAAGAACCTGAGAGTGAGCAGAGGAGATCTGCCCCATACGTGTGTCCCCCATTCCTGCCGGTGCTGCATGAGCTCAGCTCTGATGCACCTACGACACGTGGGAGTTCAGCTAGTCCTGAAGCCTCTACCAGGGGAGGACATCTGTTACATTCATGACTGAAAAGTGAAGGCACTGAAAGCCTGCAGAGGCCACATTTTCGTCGAAACCACCACTTGCTTCAAACATAGTAAGTAGGAGACGACTTTCCAAGAAACATGGATGAGGAAGGAATCCATCATATCCTCTGTGTGGATTCCGTGTGTTAGCCAGCCATCTATGCTGAAAATGATGACAGAGAAGGAAACAGGACCGCCCACAGTTCTTGTTCTTTCACCTTTTTCTTATCCGTCAGTTAAACTGAAGATAAAGGGTGTTGGTAAGATGAGCATGTATCAAGATGTGAAATAAAAACAGTTAATTTCGTGCAGACTCTCCACTGTTCTGCTAGGAAGGAAATACATATGCATGTACCAGCTACAGAATACAAATTGTATAATTTTGGTGATCTCACATATAAGTTAAACATGTGTGGGTTTAAATGAGTTAAACATTTGAAATTGGCATCACACAATATAAAGATGTTCAGTACCATGCTAATGGTCTAACATATAAAAGGTTCTCAACTTAGAACAGTGTTAACAGCAAATAATAAACACCTTGACAAGTCAAAGGACAGAGACTGTGGAAGAAAGGAAAACAACTTGATATTTAAACACCCTGAATGGTACTTTCTCCTTGTTTTATTATTCTTTTTAAACAAGTGACCTTGTATTTTCATTTTGCACTGGGCCCCACATATTATGCACTTGGCCCTACGGACAACTCTCTCTGCTCTTTGCCCAATGTCTCAGCATTAAATGCCTGAATTCTACCGACAAAGTCCACAAAGATACCCCCACCCCGCCTCTGCCATGCGGTTGTCTCCTGATGTTCTCCGGAGCTGCTGGGTCATGACGTGCAGGTAGGTGTCTGACTCTGGCACTATCGCTTGCTGCCCTCTCATAACCTAGCTTTCTCCTTCCCCAAGGCTGCCAGTGTGAAAAGGAGAGACAATTCTGGAAAGAGGATGACTCCCTACAGCAACCACCTCATGCTTACTCACTCATTCAATAATCGTTATTGAAGGCCTACTTCGTGCCCAGGCAGTGTGCTGGTGATGAAAGGTGAATAATGTACAAACCCTACCCTCCGGCAGCTATAGCCCAGCAGGGAGGTAGACATGCACACCCACACCAGGCACTGTGATCTTCAATCTAAGAGATAAGTGTACGTGATTGCACGGAAGCAAAGGAATTGATTTCTGCCTGTGGAGGTGAGGAGGAACGTTGCCCTGCCATGCGAAAAGGCCTTCGCTCTGACTTTTATTTGTAGCCAATGGGTGGCACCACAGAGTGGCCAGGGGAGGTTTCACTGTCTGCCCCCTCACCCTCACACCACCTCAAATAAATGCAGAGTCTAGGCAAACCAGCATGCCTGTTTGTGAATAAAGCTTAAAGATAAACCTCCCGACACTGATTATAGCCCAGTGTCTCATACAGATATTCTAGTGCTCCCACTGTTTATCATAAGGTCATCTCTTTTTCTTCTTCTTTCAACTAGTCAGAAATATCTTAAAGATTTTTTGCTAGAGCCTCCGAATGGGAGATCTGGATTGACATATATACAATACCATGTGTCAAACAGATAGTTAGTGGGATGCGGTGGTATAGCACAGGGAGCTCAGCTCACTGCTGTGTCATGACCTAGAGGGGATGGGGGGAGTGGGAGGGAAGTCCAAGAGGGAGGGCATATGTGCATGCATACTGCTGATTTACTTCACCGTACAGGAGAAAACGAAAACAACGCTGTAAAGCAATTGTATTCCAATTAAAAAAAAAAGACAAAAAACAAAGTAAGATGAGCTTTTCTTTGTTAAAAAGGAGAGTTCTAAGTCATTCTGGTTGCTAAGGTGCTTTTTCTTTCCTGGTGTGGGTAGGAATTTTTTCTTGGCACTGCTGTGTCTTTAAAACAACAATAATGCTTGTGCAAACACCACTTCATACTTGAGGGGTGCTGAGTCCCTTGTTATCAGTTACCGGATCTCCTTTTTTAGGTAACTGAGTGTTAGGAAAAAGGCTCCTTCTTAATTAATGGGTCTGTCTTAGCAACCCTCCCTGAGACTTCTCCCCAATCCCTATAGGGCTGAGGATCCCACACATCACAGGACTTCCTCTGGACTCCCCGAGGATCAAAGCTTTCCGCCAGCCAGGGATTGTCACCAAATCCCATGGATCAGGGGCTGAATACAAGGAGAGTTCAAAGGTAAAGTTACTCACAGGAGCCTCTGTGGTGGGCAGGATATAGGCAATCCCACAGAGGAAACCTCTCATTAAGAGTTCAACACACCTGCTCTCCTCCCCCCACGCAGCAAGGCCCCAGGACTCCAGGGAGAGGTGGTGGAGGCTTTAGTGGGGTGGGCCAGGGATGGCTTCAAGAAATACCCAGATTCCTAGTCTAAAAGCTCTGGGGAAAGGGGTGGGGTTCAGGTGGTTTTAAGGAAAGAATGAGGAGTGTGGGTGCCACACACTCACTCCCCACTCCACACCTCACCCTCCCAGGGGCCAGTTTCCCACGGCACACAAAGCTGATGCTTTAGGGACACAGGCAGTCTTTAGGGCCAGACACGGCTTAGAAAAGCCAGATGAGGCTCGACCCGCTGGAAAGGGACTGTGTGAGCAAACGACTGCCCTGGGCGCACAGGTGCTTTTTCAGTGGAAAACCAAGAGAAGTGTTTGACTCTTTCAATGAGCTTGATCCCAAACACGCCCAAAGTGGTGGTTATATCTCTGTGTTAAGATCAAAAGAAGAAATACATGGCCAATAGCTTTCTTCACTTTCATTCCTAAGCTTATTTATATATTTGATTATAGACAATATAACCACAACCCAGAATATCTGGGAAAGAGAGGAAGGAAAATAAAGTCTCTAGTCAAACTACCTCTCTAACAAACTCCATGAGTAAATACATTTAGCAATTAGTATTCATTTACATTTAAAAATTATTTTAAAAGTCACACTTCCAGGTGATTTTACAAATGAAACTAAAGTAAGTGAAATTGCTATTCTTTTGTATTATTATGTGAGATCAATAAGACATACAAATGGCCTTAGATGAGACATTTACAGAAATAAGAATTCCAGAAAGCGTGATCTAGGAGGACTTTCCACCTATATTTTTGTAATATATAAGGAAAAAATGGATTACTAAATATGAAAGGATTAAAAACGTAAACGCTAGCACACACTAACTGTATTTAGAAATTCAGTCTTCTATAGAGCTAGAAGAATTGATTCCTTTTGTGGTTAAGAAATAAGTGCTAGGCACAAAGACAAAAGCAGAGAAAGAACAGGGAAGTCAGACACGGAAATAAAAGGCAGGATCTGACATGAGAAATAAGTGAACTGGAGTTGGTGGCTGGATACTGACCTGGCAGACAAAAAAATTTTCTGACGAGCTCAGAAGAGGAGGCGACCCCAGAATCCAACTAGTTCTGTCTAAAGACAGACAGAACTAGCATGATGAACTGATGAAATAAGCATCAGGTGTGGCATGAGGAAGTTAGGTCAACCTTTGAGAATCCTCATCTTGACCTCTGTGCTTCCATGTTAAAACCAATGTTTGGGGACTTCCCTGGTGTCCAGTGGCTAAGATTGCATGCTCCCAATGCAGGGGGCCCAGGGTCGACTGCTGGTGAAGGAACTAGAATCCACTTGCCACAATTAAGGGTTTGAATGCCACAACTAAAGATTCTGCATGCCAAAACTAAGATTAAAGATCCCACATGCTGGAACTAAGACCTGGGGTGGCCAAATAAATTAAAACCAAAAACCAATGTCAGCTTGATGTCTGAGAGAAGTGAGCGAGATCAGAAGAGACTTGTTATGGGAAAGAGTCAAGCATCAACAACAGAGCACAAGCTGGCCAACATTTCCTGAATGTGTGCAGGAGACAGCTCAGCAAGCTGGGTGCTGAGGGCCAGCCCCAGCCCTCAGGAGCTCACCACTGACTGGGGGAGACAGACACGCAGAGTCGAACCTCAGATCTGCTGGCAGGTGAACTGGGTGAAGTGAATCCTGGCACCCCAATTACCAGCTGGGAAATCCTGAGCAAACCACTTGGGCTTTTGGAACACCAAAAGTTTCCTCTTGGGATAGGAATAACACTGCCTCCTTTTAAAGCTGTTGTGAGAATTACTCTCTCTAAAGATCCAAGCGCGAGGATTTGCACGTGGTGGCAGCTGCATAGGTGGCACTAATACTGTGATCTCGGGACTTCCCTGGTGATCCAGTGACTAAGACTCTGAGCTCCCAATACAGGCGGCCCAGGTTCCATCCACAGTCAGGGAACAGGATCCCGCTTGCCGCAACTAAAGTTTCTGCATGTTGCAACGAAGACTGAAGATCCCATGTGCTGTCCAACTAAGACCAGGTGCAGCCAAATAAATAAATAGTTTTAAAAATACTGAGACTGCTCTGAGGCCAGATTGTGTCCATCTTGCTGCTCTTGCATCACTGAGACCGCAAGCAGAGCCTGGCAGGTAATAGTCTTTGACGAACATAAGAATGAATGAACATGTGATAACAACAGCTAATCTCCACATAATATCTATTATGTGCCAGATGTGGTTCCAGGCAATTTATCTCTAATAACTCACTGAATCTTCATAACACCACGAGAGAGGTACTATTATCTCCAATTTGTCCACACAGCTGGTGACAGCAGGAGGCAGGATTCACACCCTGGCTGTCTGGATCTGAGTCAATGCTCTTTATTAACCACTAGATTATCCTGCCTCTCCAAGAGGTTATTACTTTCACAACTACGGAATGGGGAACATAAGCACATATACTGCCTATCTTACAAGTTTACTGTGAGAGCAAAAGAGATAACGCAGGTGAGGGTATTTTCCTATCACAGTGTGGTGATCAATATTTCAAAGTATAAGTGGTACTATTATTCTGACATTGAGGTAATTGGATTTACCACCCAGGGGCTAAGAAAATTTGGGGAAAGGCTCAGCTCTGAAAATGAAAAAGAGAGAGCAGGAGCCAAAGAAGGAACAGTCAGGAAGATGAATAAATGGAGGAAGAGTCAGAAGACAAGGGGAGGGCTATAAGAGAGGGGAAACAGGTCTGATGCAGTATGAGCATGGGATTGGGGCCAGAGTCGAGTTCTGGTGGTCAGGTACACAGTGCGCACCCTGCACAGAGCTGAGAGTACCAGCAAGGGCTCTTCTGGGCAAGCAGAGAGCAGCCCAGCTCCGAGGTCTCCCTTGGATAATGGGCAGGAAACAAAATAAACTGGGGAAGCAGGATGGAGGCAGATAATCTGAACCTCACTGAGGAAGTTCGGTCCAAAGAAGGATAAATGCTTTATTGATAAAACCTAAAACTTCACTTTGATGGCTCTATGAAAAAGAAATCAGGCCCAATTCAAACAGAAAGACCTAGCTTTTGAGACACTTCATTGAAAAGCGCTGGGTGGGTCAGCAGAGAAAGACAGGATTACTAATGGCTGAGAGATTCCTATCTGTGCCTGACAGATCATCTCAAACATGCTGAAGTTCAGGGCAGCATTCTTATTAATGCTGGAGGTTACTGAGCTTTTCAAAATCTTTTATTCTTAAAGTATTTTTCTCTGCTAGGCTTAGAGATAAATGGCATTTTAGTCTTTCTGGGTTGTGACTGGCTATTAAATAAGAAAGGCATCTCAAGTGCAAGGTGGAGATGGGTGAGGAGGGGGTAAGGGGGTATCAGGTATGATTTTCATTGAAGAATAAGGGGAAATTTGTAACTAGCGATGTGTTCAAAATGCTACAGGGATGTAGACAGGCTGGGCAGTTGAGGGGCAAAGACTAAGACAGGCTTTACGGTGAACCCTTGGGAGAGGTAACAGCTCAGGGATCCTAAACCAAAAGTAGGCAATGGGGCTGTTCACTCGCTGTGGCAGGGACTGGAGCAGCTGCGCCGCAGCGCTAGGAGCAGCAGTGGCAGCATCGTCTTTAAATAGCAACCTGAGGAAGGCAGCAGTTTTCCTACATCCCCACAGGCACGGAAATAGAACAAAGAAGGCAGGAAAAAATGGCCGGAGGATGTGCAGAGGCAGCAGGCTGCTGCTCGCAGGAGAGGAGATGGGGCGCTTTGTCTGTGGAAGGGGATTACAATCCCAGCTTTCAAACTGTACTCAATTACCGCATCTGGGGGAAAAGGGCTTCATTTTCCTTGGCTCTCAAAGCTTCCCATGCAGACACCCTGCCGAGGGAGCACCGGCCTGCTCTTTTTCTACACTCATGCTTCCCACGTGGGATTAGACAGCGTCTGTCAAGGCTCACTACCATTCACTGAGTGTTTACTAGCTTCAGTCACTGCTAAGCCATTCATGCGCATTATCTCATTTAATCCTATGAGGTAGGTGTTATGAAGCCCAGTTGACAAAAATAGGGAAAGGGGATTTAGGGAGGTTTAATCATTTGCTCGGAGAAGGCAATGGCACCCCACTCCAGTACTCTTGCCTGGAAAATCCCATGGACAGAGGAGCCTGGTAGGCTGCAGTCCATGGGGTGGCTAGGAGTCAGACACAACTGAGCGACTTCACTGTCATTTTTCACTTTTATGCATTGGAGAAGGAAATGGCAACCCACTCCAGTGTTCTTGCCTGGAGAATCCCAGGGACAGGGGAGCCTGGTGGGCTGCCGTCTCTGGGGTCGCATAGAGTTGGACATGACTGAAGCGACTTAGCAACAGCAGCAGGAGTGATTTGCTCAAGGACACAGCTAGAATTCAAACCTGCATCCATCAGGTCTCACTACAAACCCTGCTCTTACTAGGAAATCCAACACACAGGCGGATGCTCTGGAGAAAATCTGACCTTTTTTCTGCACTTTCTAAGTAGCTGACTTGGATGAGGCCTGGCTAGGGAGGAAGAGGAACAGCAGCTAGGTTACTGGCTGACTGCAGGTGGTGGGTTTCCTCTGGGGCACTGCTTAGCCTGGGGCATCTCACAGCACCCCAGGCTCCTGTGGCTCACACAGCCTCATGTCCACCTTGATTGGCCATCAGGAAAGTTCAGGCCACTCCCCATAAGATGAAAGTGAAAGTGAAGTTGCTCAGTCATGTCAGACTCTTTGCGACCCCACGGACTGTAGCCTACCAGGCTCCTCAGTCCACAGAATTTTCCAGGCAAAAGTACTGGAGTGGGTTGCCATTTCCTTCTCCAGGGATCTTCCCAACCCAGGGCAGTCCTCAACCTTTTTGGCACCAGAGACCAGTTTCATGGAAGACAATTTTTCCATGGACTGGGGTGTTGGGGGATGGTTTCAGGATGATTCAAGTGCACATTTATTGTGCCCTTTATTTCTATTATTACTATATCAGCTCCACCTCAGATCATTAGGCATTAGATGCTGGGGGTTGGGGACCCCTGCTTAGAGGATCTGCTTAGTGGAATTCAGGCTTCCTAGATGGCTCAGAGGTAACGAATCCATCTGTCAAGCAGAAAACGCGGGTTCAATCCCTGGGTTGGGAAATCCCCTGAAGGAGGAAATGGCACTCCAATATTCTTGCCTGGAAAATTCCAAAGACAGAGGAGCCTGGTGGGCTACAGTCCACGGTAGGCTACAGCCTGGTGGGCAAACAGTCGGACACGACTGGGCGACTGAGTATGCATGTACACACGCTAGTGGAATTCAGTGCTCTGTGCAAGATGCCTCAGGAAGAAAAGGTTGTAGAGTTACACCAAAAGGTCAGAGAAAACCATAGTGACTGAAGTCCTGGCAGGGTTGGTAGTATGTGTTCATATATACACGGCACGGACTAGAACACAAAAAGCAACCTGCCCACTAATGCTTAAGTACTGCTACACAGCCCAGACTCTGCCTCTGAGCAACACCACCATTCTAACACAGTGATTACCTCTGCTGCAGATTACAATCCCCTGGAGAACTATTAAAATGTGTGGGCCTCCACTTCACACCTAAGGATCAGAATATTAGGGGTATGGGGTTAAAGGCTTAAAATAATTTTTTTTTTAAATTTCTTTTTATGTTTTCCAGGTGACTCTAATGAGCAGCCAGGATATAGCGATGCAACATGTTAGGCAAAAATACTGGGTATTGCCATTCTTGTTTAGTCACTAAATCATGCCCAATTTCTTTGTAACCCCAAGGAGCAGGCTGCCAGGTTCCTCTGTCCATGGGATTTCCCAGGCATCCCATGAAATTTCCCCAGGCAATCCATTTCCCAGGAGTGGGTTGCTGTTTCTGTAAGAGACATGTCATGGTTTCCAAAGAAGGCTCACTATGACAACTTTGGCCATGAAAAATCCAAGTGCCAAGAGCAAGGGTGATGGGATCAAGACATGACCTGCTGCGGTTTATAGAATTTTCTTAACTATCAACTACTAGATTTTGCATTTTCTAGCAAGAGTACTGGGTCAAAAACATTTTGATCCATAAATTAATACTGCATCTTTTTCCCTGAAATATTTAAAAATTTTGTTCTTAAACATGTACACTGGAATATAGTTCTTTTTTATTTTTTGAGTGCAACTCTGAAGACAGAGAAAGTTATAGGCTCCCCAAAAATGCATGCAGCTGCCTCCATTACTAGGTTAGCTGTAATTACAGCAAAAAACCTCTGCTCAGATGGGAGAAAGTAAGGAAAATACATATGCTACAATTTTGACAGCAACATACACACACACACACACACACACGTGTGTGTGAAGCCAAGTTTTGAAATGCAGCCAGTTCTGGCTGCTTGTCAGTATTCTTTCTGTCACCATGCCTCAGAACCCCTCCCAGCTGATCTGGGGACAGCATGTCTCCAACCCAACTGCAATGAAAACTGTAGGCGTTTCTGAGTAAGGAAGGTAAAACTCCCTCCTAACGAGAACACCTATTTGGGCAACTTCTGATCTGGGGGCAGGTGAACACTGGAAAAGTTAGGAAGCCCGAGAATTTCCAGTTTAAGATCTAAGCAGTCTATTTGTTGCAAAAGCGGGTACAAAGAAATTTAAGACATGTGTTGCTCCACGCATCTTAGACAAAAGATTCCATGCACTCTCTCAACAGACATTTATTGTTATTCTGTGCAAAGCAATGTGCCAGATTTGGGGAATATAAGAATGAGTGGAAAAGTAGTCAGATTCACAGAGATGGACAGGACAGAGATTGCTAGGGGCTGAAGGGTGGGCTTCCCTGGTAGTTCAGTTGGTAACGAATCCACCTGCGATGGAGGAGACCCTGGTTTGATTCCTGGTGCTGGGAAGATCTCCTGGAGAAGGGATAGGCTACCAACTCCAGTATTGCTGGGCTTCCCTGGTGGCTCAGCTGGTAAAGAATCTGCCCGCAATGCAGGAGATCTTGGTTTGATTCCTGGGTTGGGAAGATCCTGGGTTCGATCCCTACGTTGGAAGGAGCTGAAGGAGCGGGAGAGTTAGCATTTAATGGGTACAGGGTTTCCGTTTTATGAGATGAAGAGTCCTACAGAGGGATGCCAGTGGTTGTAGTACAAAAATGTGAATGTACTTAATGCTACTGATGTGCTGTGTGTCATGTATATTTACACTTAAATTTTTATTTATTTGTTGCACTGGGTCTTAGTTGTGGCATTTTCAATCTTTGCTGCGACATGTGGGATCTTTAGTCTTTAGTTGCGGCATGTGAGATCTAGTTCCCTGACCAGGCTCCCTGCATTGGAAGTACAGACTCTTAACCACTGGGCCACCAGTACCACAATTTCTTTAAAAATATATATATATATATGATCAGTGTGTTCAGGGGCTCTGTTGACAACAGAGCTGAACAAAGAAGTGCAATATCTGTGGTCCTAAGCTGATATATAAACTACTGTAGAGCCTGGAGAAAGGAGGAAATTTGCCAGAGAAATCAGGATAGGCTTTTTACAAAGACCAGAACATTTGACATTTAAGAGTTCTAAAGGATGAATACAAGTTTATCAGATGGACAGGTTGGGGCAGGAGAAGCCATTTGAGGCATAAGAAACAGTATGGACCATTATCTGGAAGCAAGAAACAGTACATTGACCATGTGGGGCTGGTGCGAGGTTCTCAGGGCTCCTGGGGGGAAGTATAGGAGAGAGAGAGAGTTATAAAGTCCAGAGGGGTCCAGATTATAAAGGACCTGACCGTCATGCTGGGGAGCTGGGCCTTTATCTTAGGGACCACAGGGATCCTTTGAAAAAAATGTTGGCTGAGGACAGGTCTTCAGATTTGCATTTCAGAAAGATCTGTTTGGCTGCTCCCTTACCACACTGAGTAACTGAATATCTGCTATTCAGAAGAATGAAAGAGTAGAAGTCCCGCGGTGAAGGAAGGAAGTCCTAGGAATCCAGGTTTGTCCCAGTACAGTTGCAACAGTTTTCCTTTTCCTCAAGCATAATCTCAGGCCTATTCTTAGTTCCTTCAGAACAGCCAAGCAGGCAATGAAGCAGCCTGGGTTTGACTCAGCTCTATTCTGTCTGACTTGGGCACCTAAAAGTAAACTTTCCGGACTTCAATTTTCTTACCCATAAACAGGGTTATGAGCATAATTATCTCACAGGATTGTCAGGATTCAGTGAGATGAAGCATGCAAAGAACTCAGTGCTTGGGATTTCCCTGGTGGTCCAGTGATTAAGAATCACCTTCCAATCCAGCGGATGCAGGTTCAATCCCTAGACAGGGTACTAAGATCCCACATGCCACAGAGCAACTAAGCCCGCATTCCGCAACTAAGACCTGCCACAGTCAAAAAAAAAGAACATAGTGCTTTTCCTGGCATATGCTATGGTAAGTCACTTCAATCATGTCTGACTCTGTGTGACCCCAGAGATGGCAGCCCATCAGGCTCCCCCATCCCTGGGATTCTCCAGGCAAGAACACTGGAGTGGGTTGCCATTTCCTTCTCCAATGCATGAAAGTGAAAAGTGAAAGTGAGGTCACTTAGTCAAGTCTGACTCCTAGCAACCCCATGGACTGCAGCCTACCAGGCTCCTCTGTCCATGGGAGTTTCCAGGCAAGAGTATTGGAGTGGGATGCCATTGCCTTCTCCTGCCTGGCATATAGTAGTTACATCATTATTAAATACTAAATCTCAGAGAACACACAATTTGTTTGGAGCAGATTTGCTAAGAGCAAACACACTGTGGGGTGATGAGCAATGAGCTGGAACAGACCCCAGAGCATTAATCCAAACTGTCTTTTTAAGTTACTCCAAGGAGACTACCCTTAGTCAGAACCTCGCCCTTTCAGAGGATGGAGCAAAGATAAGTGGGTTTTGCAACCCAGAGGCCTATCTGATTATTAGCACAATCACTCTTAGAGGAAGAGCAGATTCTTAATCAGGCTGCAGGGCAGGAGGCAAGTCCCAAGCCTCTCACTTCCCAGCCTGCAGCCCCAAAGGTACTGTGTCTCTTTCAGTTTTTTTCAGCTCCCTTCCTTTTCAGTTCTGGGTCCATTATGAGAAGTTGCTAGATGGCATAGTCCATAGTTGGCTTATGCTTTTGACAAGGGCTAGAGGAACATGAGGAAGAATAAAAATGAAGCCTGGGCTGTTTCCTGTCTCTGCTCTCTGAACAGTTCGCTCTGGCAGGTCCCAAGAGCAGGGCATCTGGGTCCAAGGCTGGTCCCAACACTCTCCTCTCCCTCTCTGTCATTCTCCAGGGTAGACAGTAAACCAACACTAAAGAGAGACTCTGGTCTGTTTTCCTTTTGGTTCCCAGGATCCGAAGCTGCCTTCCATTAGCTGTGTTCTATGTAGAAAATGCCCAAGGGACTCAGTTTCTGAGTCCTTCAGATGACAGTCACAGAACCTGTGAGCACAAGTTCGGGAGCTGCACTGCCTGGGTTCATTGATTGGGCTGTAACTTACTATTAAATAGTTGCTGAACAAGTTACTTATCTTCGTCTTAGTTTCCCCATGTATAAAATGGGGATATTAATCATACCTAAGTGGGATCATTATGAAAATTAAATGAATGAATTAATTTATAGCACTTAAATATATGTGCTACCATCTAATAAATGCTCAATAAAAGTATTTACACTAGGTTGTATTATACACTGAATTTTTTAAGAAAGCGAGAACTATATAAATTGAGAGAAGATAATATTTTTATTTGTTTGGAATTTTACAGAGAGCAGTTTACCAGTTTGGAAAATCAGGCTATTCAACTTACTTCTCAGTAGCTGGTATAAGATATTTATTATTGATTTGTATTTGTAGCCATTACATTCATGATGATTCTATATAGAAGGGGAACTGAACAGTTCATTGTATCTTTAGAGTTGGCCTAGATATTTCTATATTAAAATGTTATTATAAAATACTATTCTTTTATTTCTTCTTTATATTATAGTTGAATATTACATTGATTTTTAAATATAGGAAGGTTAAGGAGCCGGGGAAGGCAATGGCACCCCACTCCAGTACTCTTGCCTAGAAAATCCCATGGACAGGGGAGCCTGGTAGGCTGCAGTCCATGGGATCACAAAGAGCTGGACACAACTGAGCGACTTCACTTTCACTTTTCACTTTCATGCATTGGAGAAGGAAATGGCAACCCACTCCAGTGTTCTTGCCTGGAGAATCCCAGGGACAGGGGAGCCTGGTGGGCTGCTGTCTATGGGGTAGCACNCTGAGCGACTTCACTTTCACTTTTCACTTTCATGCATTGGAGAAGGAAATGGCAACCCACTCCAGTGTTCTTGCCTGGAGAATCCCAGGGACAGGGGAGCCTGGTGGGCTGCTGTCTATGGGGTAGCACACAGTCGGACACGACTGAAGCGACTTAGCAGCAGCAGCAGCAGCAGGTTAAGGAGCTATACATTTCATTTCAGGAGGATAAAAAGGGGAACTCTAAAATATTTGTTAAAATAACTTGTTGTAATCAAAGTATGTTGGTTCTGATCTAGAGAAAGTGAAAGTGAAGTAGCTCAGTCATGTCCGACTCTTTGCGACCCCATGGACTGTAACCCACAAGGCTTCTCAGTCCATGGAATTTTCCAGGCAAGAGTACTGGAGTGGATTGCCATTTTCTTCTCCAGGGGATCTTCCCAACCCAGGGATCGAACCCGGGTCTCCTGCACTGCAGGCAGATGTTTTACCATCTGAGCCACCAGAGAAGCCGGGAGCTGATACTGATGTTTCCATATATGATGGTTATCTTGTGCTCCAATTCACCTTCATGATGTGACCTAAGACACTGTGGATAAAAAGGTGAACCTTGTTCAAGTGGGTGAGAGAATTAAGCAAGAGGAAGAGGGGGAGATACTATATTCTCACGAGCCCTTGACCAACGTAAGCTCCCAAGAATAACTGGAAACAGTGCTAATCCTTCCTGGCATTACCTTCGGAAAATCATTAACTGCCGTCTCTTCATGAACTTCGTTTCTTCATTCATAAACTAGGATGGTTGGATTATTTTCCAAAGTATGTCCCATGAAACATTATTACTTGGCATGCTTATAATGAAAACAGGGTTCCTTGGTAAATGGCTGAGGAGCTGAGGAAGCTGTTAGTTTTCTTTTTTGCAGGACTTCTCAAACCCCTTAACAGGCAAACATACACAGAATCTCCAGGAGGGGAGTATACAGCAGTACACAGCATTTTCCAAAGTTATCTGACCATGGACACCTCATGTTGAAGGAGCAACTCACGGAGCTAATAAGCAAAGTGAAAGTTTTTGTGAATTATAAATGAAATAGTCTCTAAGGCCTTTTCTACCACTAACATTTCAAAATTCTGTGCTTAAATGATAGTATCTTGGCAATTTTAGATCAGATTAGGAAGGGTAAGGACAGAGCTATCCTACAGAAAATAAAATAGTTTAAGTCTGATGCAGAAGAGGAAGACAACTCAGGTTCTAACATATGTAAATCTATGTAAATGATTATGCAGAACGGGCAGAAAGGGAGCAGTCTTTAAATGTTAGGTCTTTCAAACTGTCACTTATGTTATCACTAGAAAAAGTTGTACACTTATATTTTAGCAGAAACAGTACGGTACTGAGTCCCAATCTCTTCAGTTTTACTTCTTAAGTCCATCACTAATGTCATATTGATTTAGCCAAGTTNAATGTTAGGTCTTTCAAACTGTCACTTATGTTATCACTAGAAAAAGTTGTACACTTATATTTTAGCAGAAACAGTACGGTACTGAGTCCCAATCTCTTCAGTTTTACTTCTTAAGTCCATCACTAATGTCATATTGATTTAGCCAAGTTACTGTTGAGGAAATTTACGGGACTATCCCCTACTCCCAGGCACTAGCTCCAGCCTCTTCTCTCATAAATGGCTACAGGGGAGGCTGAACCGGTTTTATACAAATCAGCAACCCCACAAGCCCCACTTGGCCCAGTCACGCTGGCTGACCTGGGATGGGTATCTGATGTTAGCTGGCACATTATGTTTCTTCCCTGAAATTTTTGCATATGAGGCCAGAGAGAGAATATCTCAATGTTAGACGTAAGATGCCACACTGGGCTACTGTCAGTGGTCATGCTGCTGTCAGAACAAAAAGAACTAACAAGGCCACGGCAACAAAAGTTTAGATGCTAGAAAGCAGCCGGATGAATCCTAGGGTCATGGTTCTGATTTGCCCAGGTTAGTAAAAATTACATCTACTGTGATGCTACAATTATATAGTGTCCTCTCAGAAGTGTGTGATTTGGATGGTAAATTGATTCTTAAATCTAAGAAGCCCAGAAACAAGTCCAATACACTACAGAAGCGAAGAACACTTTAGGAGTTGATGGGCTATACTTCTTAACATGGAGATGAACAGAAGTCCTGGTTAGAACTGTGTATGAGTAGTATTAGTTCCCCTAATGCTTACACTCTGTATCCAGGTGACTGCCCCTCCCCAACCACAGCAGAAGTCTATAGAGTTTTATCTTCTTGAGGTCCAATTAGAGAGACTCCAGATAGATGGACGCCAGATATAGATAAGGATGAAGTTGCCATCTTGAAAACAGAACAATTACATGAAAGTCCACACTGAATGGTGAGACTGTCATCCTCCTCCTTCCACCTGTCTTTCAGAACCCGGGCAGCCAGGCTCACATCCTCTAGGAGGGAGACAAGACAGTTCTTCTCTAGCCAGACTCAAAGACAAGACTTCAAAATAAGTTGGAATCTCCCAATGAATTGGCCAGATCACCCTCCTATAAAGTCCACCTGTTCATAATTATTGCCCACGCATGCAGAGCATCATGAGCTTTTAAGTGTTCTATTCTTAAATCTTGCAACAGGTTTAGAAAGTAATGGGTCCCGGAGAAGAGCCAGTGGAAGAAGGGTTGTAGGAGTCATGTGGAAGATATTAGAGTACTTGATGAATTTGAAACTTTTAAGAGATTCATAAACTTTTAGCAGAGATTGGGGATGAATTGATAATAGATTTATAGAAAAGGAACAACTGTAAACCCGAGATGAAAGGAAATATAATCATATTACATGGCTCAGCTATGGTTAACGGTTATGGTCAGAATAATACAAACATTAAATGCTGTACAGTAAAAACTATAATGTAGTTATATAGGCAGAATGGGGAAAAGGAATGCATATATTTGTGGGGGGCATGCTAATAATAACTAATACATATTGAGTTTTTAGAACCTATACATTCCAAATACTTTATATAAAGAAGTTCATTTAATTCTCACAACAACCCTATAAAATGGTACTATTATTATCCCCATTTTACAGATGAGGAAACCAAGGGGACTCAATCTGAGACATTCTAGTCCTAGAGTTCATGCTCTAAGTCTAAGCCACATATACTCTGCTGTTTCACCCCTTCTCACTGCAGGTCAGTTTTTTTATACCTGAGGAACATAATGACTACATCCCACTTTTACATATTAGATCTAGTAGGAAGTCATTAAATGAACTGAAAAATCAAGAAATAAAACTATAAGTATGCTACTTAGAAATGTAATAAACATTTTAAAAAGCATCTAATCAACAGGTTACAAGATTAATATACAGAAATCTGTTGCATTTCTTTATACTAATAGTGAAATATCAGAAAAGGAAAGTAAAAAACAATCCCCTCTAATATAGTATCGAAAAAAAATACTTGGAAATAAACCTGACAAAGGAGGTGAAAGACTTTTATGCTGAGAACTTTATAAAACATTGAAAAAGGAAACTGAAAATGATTCAGAAAGATAATGCTTGCTCTTGGATTAGAAACGTTAATATTGTTAAAATGACCATAATACCCAAAGCTATCTACAGATTTAATGTGATTCATATCAAATTACCCACAACATTTTTCACAGAACTAGAACAAATAATCTTAAAATTGATACAGAATCCAAAAGACCCAGAATTGCCAAAGCAATTCTGAGGAAAAAGAACAAAGATGGAGGCAAAATCCTTCCAGACTTTAGACATTACTGCAAAGCTACAGTAATCAAAACAGCATGATACTGGCATAAAAACAGGTGTATGGATCAATGGAACATAATACAGCCTAGAAATAAACCCCAATCCTATGGTCAATTAATCTTTTACAAGGAGGCAAGAATATACAGTGGAGAAAAGACAGTCTCTTTGACGAGTAATGCTGGGAAAGCAGGACAGTGGCATGGAAGTCAGAACACTTCTTCAGTTCAGTTCAGTTGCTCAGTCGTGTCTGACTCTTTGCGACCCCATGAATTGCAGCATGCCAGGCCTCCCTGTCCATCACCAACTCCCAGAATTCATTCAAACTCATGTCCATTGAGTCGGTGGTGCCATCCAGCCATCTCATCCTCTGTCACCCCCTTTTNAGGTCAGGTGGTCTGGTATTCCCATCTCTTTCAGAATTTTCCATAGTTTATTGTGATCCACACAGTCAAAGGCTTTGGCATAGTCAATAAAGCAGAAATAGATGTTTTTCTGGAACCCTCTGCTTTTTCCATGATCCAGCAGATGTTGGCAATTTGATCTCTGGTTCCTCTGGCTTTTCTAAAACCCAGCTGGAACATCAGGGAGTTCACAGTTCACGTATTGCTGAAGTCTGGCTTGGAGAATTTTGAGCATTACTCTACTAGCATGTGAGATGAATGCAATTGTGCGGTAGTTTGAGCATTCTTTGGCATTGCCTTTCTTGGGATTGGAATGAAAATTGACCTTTTCCAGTCTTGTGGCCACTGCTGAGTTTTCCAAATTTGCTGGCATATTGAGTGCAGCACTTTCACAGCATCATCTTTCAGGATTTGAAAGAGTTCAACTGGAATTCCATCACCTCCACTAGCTTTGTTCGTAGTGATGCTTTCTAAGGCCCACTTAACTTCACATTCCAGGATGTCTGGCTCTAGGTGAGTGATCACACACTTCTTAACCTGCCTTAAATTCAAAATGACTTAAAGGCAAATATAAGACATGGCACCAAAAACTCTTAAAAGAGAACATAAATCTTAAGTCTGACATATATCACATAGTCATATTACATGGCTCAGCTATAGATAATAATTATAGTCATAACAATACAAACACTAAATGCTATACAGTAAAAACTGTACTGTAGATGTATAAGGAGAATGGGGAAGAGGAATGCATATATTTCTTATGTCAGTCTTCCAAGGCAATAGGAAAAAAAGTAAAAACTGAAAACAACAACAAATGAGCACTAATCAAACTAATAAGCTTTTGAATAGCAAAGGAAACCATAAACAAAAAGAAAACAACCTACAGAAAGGGAGAAAATATATGCAAACAATGGAACCAACAAGAGCTTTATTTCCCAAGAATACAAATAGCTCGTGTAACTCCATAACAAAAAGACAAATAACCCAATCATAAAATAGGCAGAAAATGTAAATAGATATTTCATCAAAGAAGACACACAGATGGCCAATAGGCATAGGAAAAGATGCTCAACAATGTTCATTATCAGAGAAATCAAATAAAATTATTAAGTTAAAAAAATACACACCAGTCAGAATGGCCATCATTAATGGCCATCATTAAAAACTCCACAAACAATAAATGGTAGAAAGGGTGTGGAGAAAAGGGAACCCTCCTAAACTGCTGATGGGAATGTAAGCTGGTACAGCCACTATGGATAACAATACGGAAGTTCCTGAAAAACTAAAAATAAAGTTGCCATATGATCCAGTAATCCCATTTATGGGCATATACCTGGACAAAACCATAATTTGAAGATGTATGTTCACTGCAGCACTATTTACAATAGCCAAGACACAGAAGCAATCTAAATGTCCATCAACAGATAAATGAATAAAGAAGATATGGTCACATATATACAATGGAATACTACACAACTACAAAAAGAACAAAATAATGCCACTTGTAGCAACAAGAATAGACCTAGAGATTATATTAAGTGCAGTAAGCCAGACAGAGAAAGACAAGTGTCATATGATACCACTTACATGTGGGATCTAAAATACAAGTGAACTTATTTATGAATCAGAAACATTCAGACACAGAAAACAAACATATGGTTGCCAAAATGGACAAAGGGGAGGAAGGATAAATGAGGAGTTTGGGATTTGCAGATACAAACTACTCTAAATAAAACAGACAATAAGGTCCTACTGTATAGCACAGGGAACTATATTCAGTATCATGTAATAACCCACAGTGAAAACGAATACATGTAACTGAATCACTGTGCTGTTTATCAGAAACTAACTTAACATTGTAAATCAACTACAATAAAATCTAAAATAAATAAAGTACACCACTTTACACCCAGTAGGATAGCTATAAATCTGGTAAATGATAGACAATAACAAGAGCTAATGAGAATGTGGAACATTTGGAACCCTCATGTGCTGCTGGTAGAAATAAAAAATGGTGCAGCTGGAGAACAGTCTGGCAGTTCCTCAAAAAGCTAAACATAGAGGCACCATACAACCCAGCAATTCCACTCCTAGGTATATATCCAAGAAAACTGAAAACGTATATTGCACAAAATCCTGGAGACAAATGCTCGTAGCAACATTATTTAAAATAGCCGAAAAGTGGAAATAACCCAAATGTCCATCAATGAATGAATGAATGGGTAAACAAATATGCTAGATCCACATAGTGGAATATTATTCAGCCATAAAAAGTAATGAAATCCTGATACATGTTACAGTATGGATGATCTTGACCACATTATTCTAAGTGAAAGGAGCCAGACACAAAAGGTTGCATATTATGGTTCTTTTTTATATGAAGTATCTAGAAAAGGCAAATCCATAGGCAGTAGTGGTTGCCATGGGGTGGAGGAGGTCATGGGGGAATAACTGTTAATGAGTACAATGCTTATTTTGGGGAGTAATGAAATGCTCTGGATTAAATGGTGGTGATGTTTGAACAATTTAATGAATATACTAAAAACCTTGAATTGTAGAATAATTTTATAGATATGAGTTACATCAGTTATACCTCAATTTTAGAAATTATGTCAGAAAAACCTACAAGGTGAGGGGAGAAGGGGCTACTGTGCTATTGATGGACAGAGCACAGTCATTCTACCTTTGGGTCAGCTGCAGTGGCCTTGCAGAAGTGTCTTTGTCTGCCTGGACCTGGCCTTGCCTCTCTTCTGTTCACCAGCTTCCCTCAGGCTGGGTCTGTCTCCAGCCTGGTCCTACTCCTCTCCTGACAACTTCCCAGCGGCTCTCTCGGACCCTGGCTCAGAGCGTGGAACAAATACACCACTGAAAAATGCCCCTGACAATCTCCAGGGTTATCTAGCCGCAAACCCTCTTTAACTCAGGGGTTTCGAGGCATGACTTCTGAATCACTATCCCATTTAGAAATCCTGAGAGATGGTAGAGACCCTTGGAAAAACAAGCATTCATTACTGCCTAAACATTTAATTTTTAATGTGTGGGAATGAACGTTTGAAAAGTTGTGCTTCTGGTCTGACTGGGTCTTAGGAGGTAAAGAAAGTCATCACAATTTCTTGGCAACACCTTGCTAGAGGGAAGGGATGAGAACTTGCTATTTACAGAGAAAGTATACGGCTAAACAGGAACTGAAACTTGGTACCAAGTCTCCACTCAATAAACCGCAACACTGCTTTAAACATTCTCAGCATGGGAAATTAAACCAGTGAGTGCTTACTGTATATTTTCACATATTATTGGTATAATTCTTTGCATCAAAAAATAATCTTTATCCACTCTTTTGTTTTTTAAAAAATAAGCAGTTTAAGGTTCAGAACAGTAAAGCCAGCTAGAGCACGGGCCTTCGAGAAATGCATCCAGGGCTTAAACCTCTACCACTCAATACTAGCTGTGTGAGCTTGAGTGGTTTGTTTAACCTCTGAAGGGCTTCTTTTAGCTATCTGTAAAATGGGGGTAACAACACCTACCCTCAGAGGTCCTGAGAGAATCAAGTGAGACAATACAGCAACGTACTAGCTCAGTGCCTGCTTTATGAGAGCAGATAGCATGATTCTTCTTATTTTGTGGTGCTGTATCCACTGCTTCCTTGTGGTAGGCAAGAAAGGGAAAAACAACAGTGTTGGAGGTTAAATCAAGTCCAAACATATAAGTCCTTTTGGTTCAATAACTACAAAACTTCTAGGCTCTTGTGCATTGTCCCAGTCAAGTTGGTTTCAATCATGAGGAAGAACGAGGTGATGTATGCAACTGTGAGATGCTTGCATAGTTGAAAGGCTCAACTGCAAAATCTGAGATGACTGAGGATGAGGGGCTGACAGGATGGAAAGAAATTTCCTATTCATTTGGATTGAATATAAAATTATCTTTGGTGGGTTTTCAACATTCAACAACCCAGCACATCTATGGCTCAGACATTAATAGTGGTTATGGTGGTAATGATAATAACAACAATGTCCCCACTATAATCCTCATCATTGTTGTCTTTGATATTTGAAACACTCCACACAGAACAGGCTCTTCTCAAGATGCAACAATAATGAACAGGTAGAGAAGCATAAGCACAAGACAGGACGGACTATGGAATCCTAAGGGCCTGTTATGAGTTAAATTTTGTCTTCCGCTCCCCCTAATGCCCAGTACCTCAGAATGTGACCCCATGTTATTAGGATACAGAGTTGGAGTGATACAATTAGTTAAGATATGGTCATACTGGAGCAGGGTGGGCTCCTGACCCAGTATGACTGGTGTCCTTACAAGAAGAAAGCCATGTAATGACAGACACAGAGGGAGCATGAAGATCACCGTAGAGACAGAGACTGGAATAAAGCAGTGTCAAGCCAATAAACATTAAGGATTGCCGGCAAACCACTGTAAGCTGAGGAGAAGCAAGGAAGAGTTTCCCAGTTGACCTCGGAGAGAGCACAGCCCACCTTGATTTTACACTTCTGGCCTCCAGAACTACAGGACAGTAAATATTTTATTTTATTATATTATTTTAAAATCATTTCATTTTATATTTTTTTGGCTGTGTCATGTGGCATGTGGGATCCTAGTTCTCTCACTAGGGATCAAACCCATGCCTCCCCTGCAGTGGAAGTGCAGAATCCCAACCACTGAACCATGCTGGGGAGTCCTAAGGCAGTAAAGTTTTGTTGTTTTAAACCACCCCATTTGAGGTACTTGTTATGGTAGCCCTAGGAAACTGATACAGGGCCAAAGAGGTTTTTTCTCTCAGATTGAAATGGAGCAACAGCAAGAAGAATATCTAAGAGTGAGTCAGAGGGAAGTGTCTGTGGGGGATACAACATTTAAAACCCCTCTATGCCTCTGTCTCCAGGGCATCATCAACGATGTCCCAAAATGCCGAATTCCTATTAAATGCCTTTAATTAATACTATCAATAGGTAAACACCTAAGCCCGGGCCAGTAGTGGATGATCGACAGAACTCCTGCCTTGCTCAACTGGCAGTGGCTTTATGCTCCCAGAAAGAGGTGATGCTCCTTAATTTCAGTCTTGAAAGGGCTCTCCCCAGTTCTTTCTCAAAGTTTACAAAGGAGTAATTATTTCCTGGATCCCAGTCATTTTAAAATAATTGCTCTTTTCATTTGTTCGTCATATGGAACCTCTGATCTGTTAAAAGGAGTAATGTCTGAGGAACCAGCTCTGGGAAGGAAACTGGGCTCGTTTAACTACACCCATGGCACCAAAAAACCCCACAACCAATGTCAAAATAACTTTGGGGATAAAGCAAAGCCAATAAAATGAAGAAAAGATTCCATGTAGTCTGTCAGTTCACTTATAACCTGCTGTGTCAGAGACTGTCACATCCCCCTTGGGCTCTAGTTCTCAGTCTGGACAGACAGGCACAAGGTTGAACCCAGGACGCATTCACTTATCTTTTGGATGAACCATGTGTGACTGCTGTCATTAAAAAAACATAACATCATACACACATCTTTTCTTTTTTTTTCTTTTTTAAGCCTTGGTTTTTTTGCCTTCTCTCTCACAGGAAAGTAGGAGAGCAACTTCCAACTGCGCAAAAGTTAGTGAACCCACTATTCCTATTGTTATTGGGAACAGACTTCTAGTATCAGAATCCAACACTGGACTCAAAATAAGGAATTAAAAACCATTCCTGGGACTTCTCTGGTGGTCCACTGGCTAAGACTCTGTGCTCCCAAATGCAGGGGGCCTGGGTTCAATCCCTGGTTGGGGAACTAGGTCCCACAAGCTGCAACTAAGACCCAGCACAACCAAATAAATAAATAAATATTAAAAAAAAAATCCTGGGTGGAGGCCTGGATTTGGCTCTGAACCTGACTCAACCATCAATTAACAATTAATCTCAAACTCTTCTCCCTGAAGATGTTTCCAGATTTTGCTTATTTTTGAAGATACAAGATGGTGTTGAGGGTTGGTTGTCATCTTGAAGGAATAAATTCTAAAGCTGACTTACTTATCTTCCATTAGAGTACAGATTATTCTTTTGTCACTTAAAATTAGGGATTAGAAGGAAGAAATGGTATGTGCTGTAATTACTTTTTAATGTTAAAAAACAGGGGAGAAAGTTTCAATATTAAAATGCCACCATACTTAGTCACTACAAACGTATTTCACAGTTTTGTTTTGTTTTTTTTGACCACACCATGCAGGATCTTAGTTTCCTGACCAGGGATCAAACCCATGCGGCTCAAACCCATGCCCCCTGCAGTGGAAGTGCAGTGTCTGAACTACTAGACTGCCAGGAAGTCCCTCACAGTTCTTCTAAGTCAACTTTCAGTAAATTATGCAGAGAACTGTGGTATTAGTTACCTACATAAATCTAGAATTATGGTCAACCCCAAATCATTCATTCTTTTTCTTAAGATACTCAACCTTTTCCCCAGTGTATATATAGTTGATTCTTGTTATTCATAATATTAATAGTTATGTTCTATAAAATTGTGTGAATACTGAGTCAACAGATCCTGAACTAATGGATACTGAACTATTGCTCCTAAGGGAAATATACGGTCAGGATTCTGAGAGCCTCTGGTCACACCAAATTACTCATTCAAAAATCGTTAAAAGGGCTTTCCTGGTGGCTCAGTGGTAAATAAGCCAACAGCCAATGCAGGAGATGAGGGTATGATCCCTGAGGGAAAATCCCCTGAAGAAGGAAATGGCAACACACTCCAGTATTCTTGCCTGGAAAATTCCATGGACAGAGGAGCCTGGTGGGCTTCAGTCCATTGGGTCGCAAAAGAACTGAACACGACTTAGGAATTGAGCATGCATGCACCCCTAATGCACTGCATGCCTCTCAGACACAACTGGTAGGTTGTTGCTCAGCCATTACTGTTTCAGTTATTCATTACTGTCTTTGGAATGAATGAATGTTCTAATAATATGGATGTTGTAAACATTTACAATTCACAGAATAAACAAGTCACCTTGCAAAGACTTAACTTGGGAAGAGTTGGAGAGTTAGGCACAATTTTCCCATGCTGTCTCCCATCTCATAATCTCCGTGATAAGGAGGGCTGTTCTTAACTCTGAGGCCAAGAGAAAGCACAGGTCTAAACATATCTCCTCTCCTGGGTATTCCTTGTAAATTCAATTTTCAGCAAAGGTAAATCAGAATTAGCTTGTNGTTGGAGAGTTAGGCACAATTTTCCCATGCTGTCTCCCATCTCATAATCTCCGTGATAAGGAGGGCTGTTCTTAACTCTGAGGCCAAGAGAAAGCACAGGTCTAAACATATCTCCTCTCCTGGGTATTCCTTGTAAATTCAATTTTCAGCAAAGGTAAATCAGAATTAGCTTGTAAAGGGGGTTCCCTTCTGGCTGCAGGTTATACTTGGGAATGAGTAAATAAACAGATATGATCATAAGGCCAAAACAAGCAGAGAAAGTGTTTCATTAAGAAAGAGAAGGCTATATTTCCCTCCAGAGTGGCTATTCTAGCTACGTACGAATGGGAAAGATGTAAAAGCTACCCCATCGGTGGGGTTGGTAACGTCTTCCCTCTCTGATTTCAACCTATCTCCTGATCTTCTGGACCTCCACTTCTTACTGGACTCTGCTTTCTTTTCAAGCTGCTGGGACCACAGTTTGTAGGCCGGCACATCCACCAGAAACAGAGAATTCACTGAAACCTAGGATTATCTTTTGGCACTCTGCAGCTTGAGAGACAGTGATTAAGAGGAAACGAAACAACAAAACTTCACCAACAAAGTGGCATTTTCATTTCAGCTGTTCCTGGGGGCAAAACAGAGCAGTGAAGAAAATCTTAGATTGAAAGCTCTGTGGTTATCTTCGCTTCTCATTAAAGTGTCCCTGATGATAATCACACCGACGATTACAAGACTTAACACACCTGGTCTCCACGGCGCAACAGGAAGAGAAATCGTACACTCATCCCATCTCATTTCCTTTTCTTTATTCACTGAGTAAGCACAATTTATAAATTTCAGTGAGTACAGACTGGAGACAGTTTGGAGAATAGAGGTTTTTCATTCACATGGCTTTCTGAAAGTGACACAAACCTTCCATGGCTACAAATTATTTCAGTACTGGTGAGACAAGCAGTGTTGCTTTCAGTAGCTACATACAGATGTGAAAAAAATCTGGATTTTTTTCTGTTTCTGTTTCTTCTTGCACTTTACTAATCAGACATTTGCTATGCTACACACATACACACACACTTTGTCTCTCTCTCACTGAGTAAGGGTGTGCGCACTTACAGAGTTTTAAAGATTTAATAGTGTTGTAACTCAATTTTTAAAATAAATTTTTATTTTGACATAATTTTAGACTTACAGAAAAGCTGAAAGGACAATACAGAGGATTCCTGTATACATCCTACCCAGTTTCCTCTGTTGTTAACAACTTACATAACACTATATTTGTCAAGAGTTTTGTAGATTCTGACAGTGGGTAAAAAAAACACTGACTTTTAAAATTCCATTTTGTACAGCAGATTCTCAACAAGACCAGTGAGTACCCTAAAACCATTATCTGAAAAGTCAAGTTATGATCTCTCTGTCCCCCACTCCAGTCAAGGTCCTAGATAAAATAACTGGGGGATAACTAATGCTTGTACAAAAATGGTGTCGGGAACTTGATTTGGCAAAATTCTAGCATGAACAAAGCCAAGTGCCTAACAAAACACGTTGCTAATGGCTTCACTGACACTTGGTTAAATACTGATGTGCCAGCCGTAGACAAGCATTGTTGATGCCAAGAAGTGAATTATTAATGCAAACTCTCTTTATAAAGTCAACTGGGAATGTGTTTCCAATAAAAATCAAGCAGAAAATTAATTTAGAGGTCATTCATTCTCAGCACACACGTGAATAGATATACTTTCTTCCTAGACTGGCCACACACTGGGGAGAAATCCAGCCAAACCCACTTGGCGGAGGAATAAAAGTTTAATTTATGCAATGACTAAAATCTCATGGATTGCACTCACAGCTAAGAAGGAGACATTTGAAATGAAGCCCTTTAGTGATTCCATATGAACAATACAATGAGTCAGGAAGACAAATCACTCAGGTTCACACTATAAAAAGCAGGCTTGGTGCGGTCCGTAGCTCACCCTGGAACCTGTCCCTCTGAAGGGAACGCTGGGGCCCAGGACCTCAACCTATAAACTTGTGTCCTGGTTTTTCTGGAGGTTAGTGTGCAGTTTACCCAATGTGACACAGAGAAAATAAAGACTCTTACTGAAGATGCAAACAACAGAATTTTCCTGCTATAAAATTCCCTGATGACTGATTCATCTGTATGAATTCACCCAGGAAAAAGGTTCCAGGCCTGTCCTGGTGAAACGAAGAATGATGAACAGATAAAGAACAAAGAGGGAAGTAATTTGCAAATGGTAAGAGATTGACTTACCTCAGTGGCCTTCTGGCTGAGTCCCCGAAGCAGCAGCACAATCACGTGGATGGCAGCTCTCCGCACTTGAACTTCATGGTCTGTTTTCGCCACAGCAATCAGACAAGCTGTTACCTAGGAGGGTGAGGGAAGACGAAGTCAATAAAAATCAGAGTTGCACAATTACCTAAGCCTTTCAACTGTGTTCCACTTTCTACACATTCATTGCAAACAATCTGGCTTAGCCAGTGATGGACTGCTTCCTCATTCTCCATGAAAAGGGAGAGATCTAGTGGTGGAGACCTTGATTTAGTCTGGCTTTTCTGGAAAGGGGCAAATCTGGTTTGGAATTCAAGAGGGAGATTAGGGAGTGGGAAGGAAATATACGTGCATATAATAAAGGCATGGTCAGAGGTAAATATCTCCTCCAAACTGGGAGGAACTGTTACCTACCCCACGTTGGGGATATCGAGTCAAAGAAAGAAAAACTGGTCTGAAACACAGGTGTATAGGGACTTGAGGCCCTTGAAGATTGAGCCAAGCAGGCTTTCAAGGCCTGGCATGAGGATCAATGTGCCCACTGATGAAATTTTCAGTCCAGGGATAGAGAAATACATAAATATTCAAACTGATATTCTAGAGTGCCCAGATACCCCATCCTACAAGTCCAGTGTATGGCCCATGGGAGTCACCAGGGGTCAGTTTCTGAGACTCCCTGTCTGGGCATCTTCACTTGTGGAATGGGTCTTTTAGTGTTCATTTACTTTAAAAGACAGTTTTGTAACAGAAAAGACTTGGGAATTATTTGCAAAACATGGTGCAAGATATATAGTAATAATTATACATCATAAAATGAAAAATTTCTATACCTTGTACCAGCTATCCTGCTCCCACCCAGCTCCTGGTAGGCACAACAAAAATATTCTAAAACCTCCATAAAAAGATACCACTAGAAACAGAAGCAATGATCCTTTATGAGGTATTTGTGCAAGACCGAGAAAGAAAAAACAAACATTGTGAAGTGTAACCAATGACAGCAAAAATCTGAAGGTAAGTCTAAATTATTCACTTGGTTTCTTACATACTTTGTTATGTGATTTACTGTGTGAGTGCATATCTTGGCCAACTGGAAGGATTGCTAACCATGATAAGAAAATAGCCAGATTGTGTGCTTGGGAACATGTATAAATACATATTACATTTAAAGAATGGTTTTTTAAAAAGGTTTAAAAAAAGCACGTAGGCACAAATGAGGAAATAGCTTGTGCAGAAATTTTAACTATGCAGGTTGTATTTTTCACAGCTTTCAAACAGTTGGGCATAGTTCAAAGTGTCTAATTAATCAGCGATGGCAAAGGGATTAGAAGAAGTAGCTTGTTCTTAAATATAATTGCATCTGTGATGCATTGGCATTTAATCAAGTTGTACATCTATTAGACAAGCCTGACGCTTACAAGTGAAGGGAAATCCCAGAAAAACTCAACTCTCTGGGGACTGTTTCTCAGTAAGACTCAGCAAGCTGCTTCTGCTTTTGACCTGGGACCCCAACCCAATGCCATCAGTGGCTTCCATGCCTCTGACATTAACGGTAGAAGCAATTCAGTCCTCAGAGGAGTCCCTTGGGTGACCTCCAAAAAGGCAACAGTATAATAGGTACCTCCACTTGCAGGCTTAGTATATATGAGGTAAGAGCTGAAATCAGAGAACAAGTTGGAGCTAGGTCCGAGGCCTTCCTGACACATAAAAGTTTAGCTTATTCAGTCTGATAACTGAAGTATGAAAGCCAGCCCAGGCCCATGTAATACACAGACTCTCCAAAGCCTTTTGCCTGCTTACTTCAAGGTTTAGTTTTGGCCCACATTTCTACATTTGGTGAACAAAAGCCTCCTGGCCTGGAACCCCACCTGATCCAATGATTCTGCCTCAAGGCTCAATGTAGAATCAGCTCTAAATGTTAGGCATTTATTCCATAGTCAGGACAGGCAAAAGCATCTTGACTGGAAAAGGGTTTCTGCCGTAAGGCCACTGAATCTCTGTGCCACCTTAAAGGTGCCGGTTATTCCATACCTTGCTGAGATCAGCCGTAATGGCCTCCTGCTCTTGGTGACTTATGACCAGACTGTACCAAGCCCATCTGCAATCAGCCACTCAGGACAGCCAGACAAAGGTCTGTGACCAGAAGTATTTCTGGACCTTCCTCAACACCTGCATCACAGTACCAAATTCCATGACATGTATACAATGTTCGGTTGTGCAAAATGTTTTTTAAAGCATCAGAATTTTAATACGGTCTTGCACACACCATCAAAAGATACAAACAGCTTCTTCTGTTCAGGTCAAGCTCCCATAACCAACTCAGAATGCTGTCCTTCGGCGGGCCAGTGTGGCAGACTCCTCCTCAAACACTACAAGCAGGGAAGACGCCTGGCTGCTCTCTTCCATCTGGCCAGTCTGAACAAGTCACTCTCATGGCTGGTCGCTCTCGCCTCCAGCCCCAAGGACATACTCAACACTGCCTTCCACCACCCTAAAAGCTTTGGAGAACAGGCAGATGACGTAAGATCTTTACTAATTAATGAATTGGGATAGTATTTCTCTTTAAGTCTTCCCAAAGGGCAGAAACTCATTCCATGGTATCTTCATGTCACCTGCCCTAAGGGTCAATGCACCTATTCTAATAAACCAAACTATGGAAGGCTTTTTTTTTTATTGGCTAAACTATGTAAATCATCTCCACTTCTGAAAGCCATGCAGAGAGAAAAACGACGATTGCTTTGGAAATGCTAAAGGTCAGTTTAACCAATTTGACACTTGATAGGAGCCAACAGAAATATGGAAAAATATCACTCCCCAAATAGCTGGCACACATCAAGCAAAACCAGAACTATATAAATAAAGATAAAACAAGTGGCAAGAGGTCCAAAAATAAACTTTGGAAAATTTCAGAAGAGAGGTAGCAGGATTCCTCTGATACCAGAAGAGAGGTATCAAGAAAGCAGGATTCAATTTTCCAACAGCACCTTCCTCCCCTTTCCCAAAACTTCCTCTCTTAAAATCCAGTCAGACTGCTAACTTGTTCAATACTAAATCATTTGTCTTTCTGTCAACTAAGAAACTTTAAGGTGGGACAAACTGAGACAGCAGCACTGACATATATATACTGTCATATGTAAAATAGCTAACAGGAAGCTACTGTATATATAGTACAGAGATCTCAACCTGGTGCTCTGTGATGACCAAGAGGGATGGATGGGATGGAGGTGAGAGGTTCAAGAGGGAAGAGACATATGTGTACATACAGCTGATTCACGTTGTTGCATGGCAGAGGCCAACACAACATTGTAAAGCAATTATTCTCTAATTAAAAATAAATAAAAATACTCTTGCAATTGAAAAAAAAAAAGAAACTTTAACAGCCAGGCAGGATGCCTTTAATTCCCACGTGTCCTGCTTGCTCACTTAACCTGATGAGAAACAGAACCGTGGTGGCTCCATTCGCTTCCTGAGGTTTCCCAGGACATCTACATGAGCCCTCATCTCAGCGCACGAGCCGTTATCGAGGAAACAGCACCGACGGTGACAAATCTGGTCATCAAATCTAATCATTCAGTGGAATCAGAGGTGACAGCTCTGCATCAGCCTTCAAAGCCCGGGTTTGTGGAATTCTGGGCACCACCTTACAAGTGGCTTGCTCCTGCACTCGTCACCTGGGGCATGTCTTATCTGCTGCTCTGAGGATGGGCCTCTCACTGCAGTTTGCTTAAATCATATTTACTTTTCATGGAGAATGATAAAGATGAAAGAAACTATCAAGATTTGGTTTCAAGCAACACAGTTCTTGACAAGAACAAAGAGAAATTGGGGAAAAATAATAATGGTTTCCAGACAGGTTAAATCTTGACATCAACAGAGAGGAAAAACCTGAATTCCCAGTAGAGGTTGTGAAAGGGCTGATCCTTTCATATCCTTTTATGTTCCTTCTCTACCTGTAAGCAGTGTCACGGCACAGACAGTACCCAAGTCTGGACTACCCAACAGGGTGGACAGCTTTGTTCAGAAGCCCAAGAGCCCTATCTCTGACCCCTAGATCAGATCATGTTAGAAGCGCCTATAGAGGCTGGTTTGTTCAATTTTATATCAAAACAGGTTACCCCTCCCCTTTCCTCTGCCTGCCTCACGCTTGATCACGTGACTTCCTCGCTGCCCCAAGAGGCCTACGTGAGGGTCACAGCTCTGTGTTCCCTCAGGACCTTGGGCTTGTCATGGGATATCACTCTATTCCACTGTCTATTTATTCCTGTGTGCCACAGTTTACTGAGATTTCCTTGGGGGAAGAGATTGGGTCCTTTGTGTCCTTTCATATACCTGACACATAACAAATACCCATGAAGAACTCCTTCAGTTTGCAGCCAAAGACACATTTCCCCAGAGTTAAAGCTCCTTCTCCACTAGTACACACTGGGGTCAAGCATTTCTGAGACTACAAAAGACTTCAAGAGCTTTCATGAGACAGTGAAAAAACTGCTGTAGAAGAAGACACAATAAACTTTTAAAATAAATTAGATAGGACTTCCCTGGTTGTCCAATGGATAAAAATCTGTCTGCCAATGAAGGGGAGGCTGGCTCAATCACTGGCTGGGAAGATCCGACATGCCACAAGGCAACTGAAGCCTGTGTGCCAGAGCCACACTCTAGAGCCTCTGGCTACAACAAGAGAAGTTGTAGCCAGCTGAAGTCACTGCAATGAGAAGCCTGTGCACTGCAACGGAAAGCAGCCCCTGCTTACCACAACTAGAAAAAGTCCATATGCAGCAATGAAGACTCAGCACAGCCAAAAATAAATGAATAATTTTTAAAAAATAAGTTAGATAATTTCATTCCTCTGCTCTGGTTACCCATCTCACTCACAGTAAAAGCCAAAGCCTAGAAGGCCCTCCCCCCATGTGTCTGCCAGGTTCTGCTCCTGCTCCTGCTCCTTCATGTGTGCTTCAGTCACTCATCACTGAAGCTTTCCCTATTCATCCTGGTTCACAGATTCACCTACAATAGCAAACTCCTTCCATGCCCTTGCCTGCTTAGATCCATCTCCTTAGCACGTACTCCAGCTGACACAGTACATATTTGCTTGTTCACTTGCTTGTTTGTCACCCAACTGTCCTTTTTAGAATGTCAGTTTCATGAGGACAGAAACTCTGTTCAGCTCAGAGCTGGATCCCAAGCATGTGGCTTGGCTCCAGTCTCATAAATGGCACAGAGTAAGTGCTCAGGAAGTATTTTTCAAATGAAAAACAAATGAATGAACAACTACAAAAAAGCCCAGGCCAAATCTCCCACTTATTTGATGTGAATGGACAAGAGTAGCCTGACTACAGGAGGACTCAGTGGCTGAAATACTAAGACTGTCAGGTATCCAACCATGTTCAAACTTGCAGTCCACCAAGGCAGCTGGTTTGGCACTGATGACACAGCAAGCGTGGGGTACTACATAAGAAGGGGCATCTAAAAAGAAGAGACAGGAATTATGTGGGATGGAAACACCTGGTTTTTCAAATCAGAGGGAATACATTGTCTTCTGAAGTTTCATTGCCAAAAGCAAGTGCTGTTAAAACAAAACTGCATGACCCTTCCTGTCAGGAGATTTTCTCATATGGCAACTCTCCTTTTTCAAGGGCACAAAAGCAATCTTATAAACAAAATGAAAACATTCATTGAGAGACAATACAGAGGAGTCGTTAAGAGCACAGGTTCAGGAACCAACTGCCTGCATTCAAATCCCGGAATGGCATGACCTTGGCAACGAATTTAATCTCTCTTATTTATTTATTTAGGCTGTGTCGGGTCTTAGCTGCAGTGCATGGGCTCTTCGCTGTGGCATGCTGGCTCAGCTGCCCCGCAGCACATGGGGTCTTAGTTCTCCAATCAGGGATTGAAACTGCGTCCCCTGCATTGAAAGGTGGATTCTTAACCACTGGACCATCAGGGAAGTCCCTAAAATACTATATATTTTAACAAGTATACATTTATTGTCTGTCTCTTCTCACTAGAATATCCCACCTAAGATGATGGGAGTCAATGTCTATTTCAAAGAATGATACATATCCATAATGCTGTTAGCATATATACTGTTTGGCTCTCAATAGCAATTGTTGAATGAATCATTGTATACTGTATCTAGGCATATACATTATCCCTAGATCCTTGTAACAATCCTGCATTATAGATATTTTAATCCCATTTTCTAGGTCAGGAAACCAAGCTCAGAATCTAAGTCATCTGACCAAGTGAACACACAGGTAAGTGGGTGGTAGGGTGGGGCCTCATTTATTCCCATCCCCAAGTATGCTTGGAAATTTGGTTCACTTCCAACAGGTCAGATGGGTCTCCAGAAAGATGACACTTCTTTTTTTTTGACACTTCTTAAATGTTGCAAAACATGCTTTGGCACAAGCTTTCTAATTAACCAAACCAAGAAATTTCTCTAACACTTTCAACAGGAAATCATGTGCCATGAGCAAGTAACAGTTTCCTTAAGAAAGGAAAGATGAAGGGTCTCAGTTTCTGGGTTCAGAGAAGATCATGATGTCAAGCATAGTTTGAGTTCATTGGTTTTAGAAAATGTATGGGATATGGTCAAATCAACTGATTCAGTTGGAGATCTGGATGAAATTTTTATTCGGGTCATAGTTGTTCAGTCATGTCTGACTCTTTGCAGCTCTACAGACTGTAGCCCACCAGGCTCCTGTGGGCTCCTCTGTTCATGGGATTCTCCAGGCAAGAATGGGAATACTTCATTCCCCATGGAGTGTGTTGCCATGCCCCGTTCCAGAGGATCTTCCCGATCCAGTGATCAAACCTGGTTCTCCAGCTTTGCAGGCAGATTCTTTACTGTGGGAGCTACAGGGAAGTACCTATTCAGCTCATGGCTATGTTCAACAAAATTGGGGGATGCTCCCTCAACTCTGAATATACTAAAAACCATTGAATTGTACTCTTTAAGTAGGTGAATTATGTATAGTATGTGAACTCTATCTCTGTTATTAGGAATAATAGTATTTGGGTTTGGTTCAGATCATGGTCCAGGAGTTTCTTTCAGTTCATGGTTTATGGTTCAGTTTGGGTTGATTTACATGATCAGATCAAATAAACAGAGGGAAAAAAATGGGAGCCATTTCAATACTGGACCCAGAATATTTATAACAGACTGAAATCTTTAGCTGATATAACAAAACAGACCTACAAAGTCCTTAAGTGTTACAAGTTAATAGACTAAACAGTAAGAGAGTACAAAGGGCCATCTAAAAAAAGTAAAAATCAAATGCCCAATGGTTTACATGTATTAGCACACAGAAAGATTTTAAGTGGGTAAAAATCATTGGTTTTAAGTTATTAAAAACAAAGGGGCTTCCCTGGTGATCCAGTAATTAAGAATCCACCTGGCAATGCAGGGGACGTCGGTTTGATCCCTGGCCTGGGAAGATCCCACATCCTGTGTGGCAACTAAGCCCGTGAGCCACAACTACTGACACCTGTGCACCTAGAGGCCATGCTCCACAAGCGAAGCCACCGCAACAAGAAGCCCGCCCACTGCCCCTGGAGTAGCTCCTGCTCGGCACAACTAGAGACGAGTCCACATGCAACAGCAAGGACCCAGCAGAACCAAAAAATAAACATAATAATTAGATTAAAAACAAGCAAACAAATAGAGAAAGTTGGGCATAGGGCTATGCCTCTTGAGTTAGTTACAAGAAACAACTGATGTATAACTTCCTAAAAATCCTAAGTTGGAATTTAACAATAAGAGGAGCCTTTACAATCAATTCAACAAAGCATATAAGCTGAGGAATCAGGAAATACCGTAAATTCAACTGTATGTAAACATCCACGAGTGTGTTTTGCCACCTGTTGATAAGACAGGTGGCAAACAGACACTGAAGAAAATTTCTTCTCAGTAGGTACTTCCTAAGATTTGATGTTCAACATGGTCAGTCCTAGGACACTGAGTAATGTGAAAGAAGCCAGTACTACAAATTTTCTAAGTTTTTGTTCTTGTAAAGTTATGTGCTCTGTATGAAAAATCTAGTCTCTGATAAATAAAAAGGTAATATAAACTGTATTCTATTTATATATTTATAATTTATAAGCCATCTTCTTCCATAAGAGATTTAAGATGGTGAAGCCTATTAGTAGTAAAAAGACTCCTGGTCACATATTAACTAGTCTTCTTTTTGCCCATCATCCTCAAATAGCAGAATGTCTAATACATAGTAGGTGTTCAAGATACATGTTAATATACTGATGATTAAGTAAACACAAAGGCAAAGATAAAATTTAAGAGGCTAAAGAAAGATATTCATAGAAGACAACAATGTGATGTACCTTTTACTAAATCTGAAACTCTAACACCAGTCTTTTAAACTCTAAACACTGGGGAAGTGAGCCGCCAGTGCTGATACCTGTATGGCTATTATTTTTTGCTGCTCATTTATCCTTTACTTACTATGTACTAGGCAGTGGATATAAAGTGGTGAACAAAACATGGAACTTAATTAGTCTCTTCTAGTAAGACCCTGTCTCCCCGAACACAGGTTATCTCCGACCAGTGGGGGCCAATTAGAATATGCATTTGCCTGAGATGTTTCTGTGAACAGAGATGACACTCATAGATGGCCCAGAGATCTAGGGAAAAGTTCTGTTTGCCCTTCCTCAAAGTTTCTTCTGTTTCCTTGGCATCTTTACAGTATATCCCCTTTTATGGCTTAAAGGAGGTTAAGATGACTTCCTGTCACCTGCAATTAAAAAATTCTTACTAATACAACTTTCAACATACATATGAGACTATCAAGGCTGAGGGAGGTTAAATGACTTTCTGGATCTAGAAAAAGAACACAGGTCTCTTAACTCCAAGGGCCAAGCTACATTATAGGTCCAAGTGAAAACGAGCTATAGAGAAAGGAATCAATCTGCAATACCTCATGAACCACGGAGCCCAGCATGAAGTCCAGCCTCTGGCACAGCTCTCCAAGGTTGGACAGGCTGCTGGCCCTGTGAGCACTATCCGGATCTCTTGCTCCTCTGAGGAAGGTGTGGATTAAAGGTTCTCGGTACTTTGAGACCATGTCCCCTGTAGCAAAAGGGAAGATATCACAGTCTTTAAAACAAACTTTCAGCTTCTTAAAGAAGGAATCATATATCACCATTCAATAGTGTATGGTGTTTTATGCTTTTCAAATTACTTGTATAACCATTAAAAAATCATATCTGGAAGAATAATATTAGGGAAAACATGCATGATGAATTATTTTGTGAAAAAGCAATATATATATATATATATATATATATNCTTTCCTCCAGGGGATCTTCCCGACCCAGGGATCGAACCCAGGTCTCCCACATTGCAGGCAGATTCTTTACTGTCTGAGCCTCCAGGGGACCCCCACCCCTCTAGGTTGTCAGAGCATCTGATTTGAGCTCCCTGCCGTCATACAGCAGATCCCCACTGGCTGTTTCATCTGTGGTAATTTACACACGTCCATGCCGCTCTCTCAGTTCATCCCGCCCTCTCCTTCCCCTACTGTGTCCTCAAGTCTGTGCTCTACTTTCTTGTCTCCACTGCTGCCCTTTTAACTTGGAAAACTTCCTCTGGAGGCTCTTCTTGATCCGGGGCCTGGGTGGCTTGCTTTGTGCCAGAGGCTTCTGAGTAGTGGTACAGTGAGAGCCGTTTCAAGTCTGGGGGAGACCGTGGGTGCTTATCTTACGACACGCCTTTCTGTATTTTGATGTTGAAAGACTTGGACTTCAGGGCATTGTATTTTCTGAATAATGGAGGCTTTGGTTGGCTGTCGTTTCAGCCCTGCGGCCGGGGGCTTGGGAGGCTTAACAGTGACCATCTTACTCCACTGTGACCCTGGGGGCCTGGGATCTGGCCTCAGCTCTACTTCAGTCCTCCTCTTCCTCTCTGCACACACCCCTGGGCCAGGAACCCCACGAGATGGGACGCCCATCCAGCCCTTCTGCGTTGGCTGCTGCAGGATGCCCCGCACCTCCCTGCCTCTCGGGCTTGTCCTGCCCACTCCCAGCCTTTCCCTGGTCATGGCCCCTCGCTGCCTATCCTCAGTGCCTGCTCTGAACCTACTTTCAGGTTGCTTGATGCGGTAACAATGATTCGAGTGCATCTCTTGCTTCTCCACTAGATTGTGTCTTTCTTGACAACAAGAACTCTATCCGAGGCAGCTTTTCTCACAGCGCCATGAACACAGTGGGAGCTAAAGACAGCTTTGTGGGGAGAGAAAATAGAAGGCTAGGCAGGTATACACAGTAGTGTCCACACAGTCTGATTTTTGCATCACTCACGTCCTGTGTGAGGGAGATGTGTGGACATCCCAGAAGCAGCAGGAGTAGGTGAGGACCAGCGGGGACCTGGCCATTTTGATAGTTCCTGCTGGGTCACATCTCTTGAGGTTTGAAAAGCATCTGTTAAATGTCATAGAAACGTATAGAAGCCAACCTGAGGTTGCCATTGTAGACAGAAATCAAAAAGTATATGTGTTTTGTGGTATATGTATGTGGTTGTATTACCAGGAATCAAATAAATACATGCATTATTTTCATAGAAAACAGAAAATCCCTGGGTCAGGAAGAACCATTGGAGAAGAAAATGGCAACCTATGGACAGAGGAGCCTTGCAGGCTACAGTCCTGAGGGTTGCAAAGACTCAGACATGACTGAGTGACTAAGCATACAAGAAAATAGAAAGATCCTAATAATACCTTTTCAGCTAATAGGTGCCTCATTCAGTGGTGACATCCATTTATTCAACTTGGGACGAAGACCACTCACTAGCTCACTGACACATTCGAGAATTGTTTTCTGCAAAAAAATTTTACAAATATGTAAATCCGTAAGTTTGGAACAAAACTCTAGTAAACCTGCCTTCTTAGAAATGACTGTGAAGATTTGGGAAGCCCTGGCCGTAGTTGTAGCTGGTAGGCGAAGGGAAATCCATTGGACGTGTGAATAAAGAAGAGCTGCCGTTTTGGGAGTTGTGGTCTGTGTCCATCTCTTGGGTGTTCCCTCCAACAACCGGACATAGAAACTGATGGAGCTCTGTTCTTGAATTGTCCTTCCTGTTCATGAGGTCACATCTGGCCACACCAGGTGGAGGGTGGGGAGCAGATATGTTCCCCAGAAAGAACCTAAGAGCAGAGGATCTGAGCTGGTAAAGATTTGCTCAGTGTTGAGGGGCTAATCCACGTAGGACCAGGTTTGCCCGACTCGAAGGGCCTCTTCTTCCCCACCACGGGTCTTTATGTGACCGTCTTTCAGGCTTCCTTTTGTTAAGTGAAGAATGAGGATGTTGAACTTCCTTACCTGGGTCCACAGGAGATTCAAATCATCTTAATATTCAAAAAAAAAAACCTCAATAGACCTAGTTTAGATAGATGCCCAGCTAGTTAGAATTGCATGTTTGGGATCTATAAGCACATCAGCTCTGTGGCAACACCAGTAGTCTCCAATTGCTTAAAACCGGAGCTTTATGATCAAACATTTTCCTTTGAACCCTTGCTTAGCAAATGCCATTTTCTAGGGTGGTCTTTTGAAACGTGATGCCTTGAGAAGAAACTTAGTCCATGTGGTTCCCAGGGATGAAAAGTTTAGGAACCACTGGGCAACAGAGCCTCCGAGATCCCCCCTGTCTCTGGTTCAAGACCTGAGGGAGTGGTGGCTTTAGATTCACAGATCTGGATGGCCCATTGCTAAGGCATCAGCCTCTCCCTCCTACATCCATTAGAGGGGAAGGTGTCCTCAGGAGGAAGTCTAACTTGTTCTTCAGTTAAGTTCAGTCACTCAGTCGTGTCCGACTCTTTTTGACGCCATGGGCTGCAGCACGCCAGCCTTTCCAGTCTATCACCAACTCCCAGAGTTTGCTCAAACTCATGTCCATCAAGTCCATGGTGCCATCCAACCATCTCATCCTCTGTCGCCACCTTCTCCTCCCGTCTTCAATCTTTCTCAGCATCAGGGTCTTTCCCAGTGAGTCAGTTCTTTACATCAGGTGGCCAAAATATTGGAGCTCCAGCTTCAGTGGTGGGCACCATTGCCATTGAGATACAGACATATAGAAGGGCCACCCGGGAAATCGAGCAGTGTCCCTGTTCCTTTGTGAAAGCCTCATCTCATCTCATCACATATGTTAAAAGTTTCAGAAATGTTAGCAGTGAGCAATAATAGACCTGGTTGAAATCCATTACCTTTTGCATGACCAGATGTGGGGCTTACATCAATTCATTTTATCCTGTAAGACATGTGCACTTTGAACTCCACTTTATGAATGAGTCAGTAGGCCTAGAGAAGTTGGTGAGGTGGCTTCCTTGATCCTGGGAATGACAATCTGGACTCAGCTGCATCCTTCTGGCTTCTGCTCGGGCTCCTTCTGGTCCTCTAGCAAAGCTCCAACAAAGAGAGTCCCATGAAAACAGCAGTCCAGCCCTCTCACTGTGCATTGCCTTCAGAATGACAGGACCCTTTAACAATAACGTCAGGCCTCCAGCTCAAAGCAGCACATGCTTTAGTGAGCTGCCTCTCAGATGTAAAGACATTGAGCTGCTTGGTGTAATTGCTGTTACCTTTCTTTGCTGGTCTGTCAGCTGTGTGTGGCATGATGTAAAAATGGGGCTAAAATTGCATGAGGCTCAAATTGCATGTGGCTCCCCTCTCCGAGCCTACCCTCTGAGAATTTAGGCAGGTGAGTGAGATTTTGAAAAGCAAGTTCAGTAAGATGTTTTCTCAAAATATCTGAGAACCTGGGACTTCCTTGGTGGTCCAGTGGTTAAAACTCAACGCTTCCACTGCAGGGGTGGGTGGGTGTGAGTCTGATCCCTGGTCGGAAAAGTTAGATCCTCACATACCACGTGGTGCAGCCAAAAAACAAAAAAGAATATATCTGAGGTGCTCTCGGCAGGTAGGAAAGAAGGCAGATAAATGAGCTCAGCAACCTAAAACTCACCCAGATCTGCTGCCAGGAAAACGAGCACAGGTTCCAGGTGGGGCCCTGAGGCGAGCTGGTAGCCAGAGCTAGATAACCCGGGGTCCCAGGGCCCAGAAAACCTGCACGGTGGCCCCCAGGTTATTCGGTGCATTCCGGATGCTCTGTGCCACTGTAGGGTATGTGTGTGTGTGTGTGTGTGTG
>SJYV01047380.1:2179848-2211046 GCA_006410875.1 Neotragus pygmaeus | reverse complement strand
GATGTTGAAGCTGAAACTCCAATATTTTGGCTGCCTGATGCGAAGAGCTGACTCATTTGAAAAGACCCCAATGCTAGGAAAGATTGAGGGCAAGAGGAAAAGGGGATGACAGAGGATGAGATGGTTAGATGGCATCACTGACTCAATGGACATGAGTCTGGGTAAACTCAGGGAGTTGGTGATGGATGGGGAGGCCTGGCATGCTGCAGTTCATGGGGTCGCAAAGAGTCAGACACGACTGAGTCACTGAAGTGAACTGAATTTATCTCCAGATCGATCACTTCTACAACAGAGGATGAGACTGTTGGATGGCATCACCGACTGAATGGACATGGGTTTGAATGAAATATGGGAGTTGGTGATGGACAGGGAGGCCTGGTGGCGCTGCAGTTCATGGGGTCGCAGAGTCGGACACGACTGAGCAACTGAACTGAACTGAACTGAACTGCAATGCCTTCAGTGTACTCTTACTCTGTTAACTGGTTGTAAAGTCACAGTCAGACAAAGGATCAAGTGAAGTGAAGTGAAATGAAGTCACTCAGTCGTGTGTGACTCTTTGCAACCCCATGGGCTGTAGCCTACCAGGCTCCTCTGTCCATGGGATTTTCCAGGCAATAGTCTTGGAGTGGACTGGCATTTCCTTCTCCAGGGGATCTTCCCAACCCAGGGATCGAACCCAGGGGTCCCGCATTGTAGACAGACGCTTTACTGTCTGAGCCACCAGGGAAGTCCCAGACAAAGGATATGATACTCTTTTAGGGATCAACTTTTTTTCCTCCTCAAATGAAAAATGATTCAAATAGTAAGGGATTTCTCTACATAATAAAGGTAGCAAATAAAATATTAAGATGCATGGAATGATTGAAAACTTTTATACTCTTTAGCAAGAGAAAGTCTTTCTATGATAGTCACAGATGAATCAGGTCATTAACACAATCACTGTATGGTGGGGCCTTGTCAGCTCAGAAGTGCTAATACCTCCTTCACTCTCAATGTTAGGATGGGAGTGTGTGTGTGCGCGTGTGCGTGTGTGTTTTTCAGTCACGTCCGACTCTTTGAGACCTCACAGACCATAGCCTGCCAGACTCCTCTCTGTCCATGGGATTTCCCAGGCAAGAATACTAGAGTGGGTTGCCATGCCCTCTTCTAGGGGATCTTCTTGACCCAGGGATCAAATCCAGGTCTCCTGCACTGCAGCCAGAGTCTTTACCATCTGAGCCACCAGGGAAAGATACAAAGAACTCTGACAACACAATTAAAAAAAGACATAAGTAAGTCAGATTCACATGCACATAGCTGATTCACTTCGCTGTACAGAAGAAACTAACACAACATTATACTCAAATAATAAAATAAGAAATAAAAAGCCAAAGAAAAAAAGCCAGTTCAAAAAAAGGGCACATGTTGTATGACTTCATTTATAGGAAATATCCACAATAAGAAAATCTTCAAAGAGAGAGAGCAGGTTAGTGACTGCATGACTGGTAATCGGTATAGGTTTTTCTAGGGGTAGTGAAATGTTCCAAAATCGATTGTGGTGGTGATGGTCGTACACCCTTGTGAACATACAAAAAATTTTGATTTGTGCACTGTAAACTGTTGAATTGTAAGGATGAAGTATATCTCAATAAAGCTTTTTTTAAAGTAAGTTTTTGAATAAGAGGGGTAAAAAAGCAGGGCTGCAGAATATAGTTTATGTTGAAGCTGGAAAAATATATAACAGAAAAATCTTTACATATTAGAAGAGAAGAGGTATATGTGTATAAGCAGAATCTGATAATGAAACATAACTCTGCCTTCCAAAAGCTCAGAGATCAAAGGCTTGAGGCAAATCTCACAGACAATTCACAATAGTGGCTCCCTTCAAACATGAAGCGGGAGATCTGGATTCTTTGATGGTCTGCCCACTACAGGAACCAGGTCCTGCCCTTGACCGCCAGTCAAGCAGAACCCAGAGCTTTCCCACTGCTTTACGAATGGCATTGCTTCTGCTAGCTCTATGCTTCCTTATTTGTCAGTAAAACATAGTGCCAATACAGTTTCAGTATTTACTATCTCATAGCTGGCAGTTTAACGGGTAACATTTTTAAAAACCTTTTAATTTTCACTGCATCAATTTAAAAAAAAATTAGTATAACATAAAAGTCTCTTAAAAGAGGCAAGGAAAATACTGAAGAGATAGACTCAGAGGTTCTTACCTATTGTTACAGCCATCTGGACCAATACTCCATCTCTGGGTATGCCAAACCACATTTGACAAACATTAACCCAGGGACAGTTAAGACCTCCTGCCAGCGTTTTAAAGCCTTTGTGCTCCAACCTTTTTTATTAAGTCTGTCCCAACCGCTTCTTTTTATTTCATTTCCTCTTAGGGACGAGACTCAAGTGGAGATGGAGAACTGGGGTCTTTGTGTGCATATCTTTGAATCTTATCTTTTAGGTTCCAGGATCTCAATTACATTGTTGAATACGCTTTGTAATCTTACCAGTTCAAGTAGTCTCTTCCTTTTCCAAGACAGTACTTTTAGATTTGATATTAGATAGTCTGGGGAGAAAATAAGAATAAAGGCATAAAGAGGTCAAATGTCACAACATACACTTGACTTCACTAAATCTATTACTGGAAAAAGGGATTCAGAAAAACTACCTCTTCTCCCATTTATTTGGGAACTAAAGTGACTAGATCTTTGGGGTAAGTACATGGTGGAGAGCCACATACACTCACAGAAACATTCCTGCTGACTCAGTCAGTGAGGAAATAGGAGACAAAATACAGATACGACTCTCTTCATTGACAATTTTATGTCCTTCGTAACATCTATTAATTATTCCTGCATTTCAGGGCCTAGAATTCTATTTCACTACTGAAAGAAATATAGTAGAATTATTACTGGTTTCTTTTTTAACATTTCATGATTACACATTATTGCCGCATGTGGACCAGAGTCAACAGAGACAATAATTTCAATCAATGTCAGGAGGAAATTAGATGACATAGCAGATCCTAAAGCCGTTTAGAGAATTAAATAATTTAAATGCAATTAATTTTTTATGAAACTAATCATTTAAAAAATTCATAGGTAAATTCTGATCTATTAACAACAATTACTTTTCAGACATGAATCTTCCCTACAGCTCTGGGGAAATCACTTCTTTTCTGATTTTAGTTTCCCTTCTCCACACAGCCCTTTACAAACACAGAAGAGATTTTAGTTATGATAAAATGTGCAGCTACAGTACAGTGGGAAAAAAAAATCGTGTGTGCATTTGTAAGCCTCTTTATCTGCAAAACATCTGTGTGCCTATAAGTGCATAAGAATTTGACGTTGGTAGAAAAAAAGTGTTCTTAACTCTGTACTAAAGAAAGAAAGAATTTTAAAAGGCTGATCCCAGGTCACACAGCTACAGAAAGACAGATACATTCTCTAGTCTCATGGGCAGAGGGCTCTTTCTACTGCCATCAGGACATTTACTTGGCTCATTAACAACAGCAGGAACTTCCGCTCTAAAACAAAGGATATCAGTGTGGCCCGCTGATTCCCTGACACCTCTGACATTTCACGGTCATCACCAATTTTCATTCTTGTTTAACCTCATAAAGCATGAGTGGAAGAGAAGCCAGGGATTTATGTCTTATAAAAGGGCATAAGCAACGGGGCATAATGGGAATAATTTCCTAATTCTAGCCTGAAGAGGAGAACAAAAAAATTCCCCTCTTTACTATCTTCAAAGTGGTAACACTTTCGGGTTTCCTAACAGTAGGAGATGACTGGTAAATGGCCTTGTGAAAGCTCCTTAAGCCCTATGCTTGATGCACATATTAGGGCATTCATTAGAGGGCTGGAGCCAAAGTTATCTTCTGGTCTTGATGGGGCTTGCCAGGGAGGCAGGTCGCAGGAGTCACTGGGCAAGAATGCTGGGTAGTCCCTGGATAGATTCTCCCTTACTGGTGCCTACATGTCAGGACTCCTTTTCTCCCTCAGGCTAATTGTTGATTTGCTGGGTTTTGTTTTTTCTATTCATACTGTTATCCTTTTTAATGTAATGTAACCAAAAGGTGACCCTGAGCTAGGAATAGATCAGCAAAGATCTGAGGGGCTAATTTCATTGCACCTCATCACACTGACTACATAGGACTGGACGATCTGGATATAAGTTGTAGACAGATTTTGACAGGCTTAGATGTAACCAAGGGAAGATTTCTGTGGGACAAGTATTAAAACAAATAAACAAACTTGTTAGTAGAACTACTGTTGGTGCAACTGACTTACCAAGTGTGCTTTAAAGAGATACAGAGACCATATTGTCTCCAAATATCTTTATTTGCAAACTGTATTATGTCAGAATCTGTATTGCGTTTAATCATTAGAACTATGTTTCTTTAGCCTAAAACACTTTCTTATTCAAAATGCAAACCATTCCAAGAAGACAGCACCATAGGAGGCTATCATTCACACCTTAGTAAATATTAATATACCTGCCCCCTCCTTTCAACAAGCTGGGAAAAACAAGAATGATTTGAAATGATTTCTGAAATTTAATGACTTTCTAGTGATGGTCAAGAAGAAAGTTTTAAGTGAGAGAGGAGAAGAAAAAGGTGAACGGTGGGCACTAAAAGGAGAGGGAAAGACTGTACTTTACACTTTGACTCTTCCCATGTCTTCAAATAAGAGCAACGTGCAAGTAAGAACCATAGATAAATATCTTTTGGACAATGTAAAATAATGGACAGGAAATGCTTTGTACCACTGGATTTTTGGCAACCGAATGAACTAAGGCAATATAGAAAGAAAGACAGCTTGAAACAGAGGATGCCAAGATTTCTGTAGTTGTGTATTAACTAGGTTACTCATTCCATCTCAACAGGTCATTGAATTCCAAGATTGGTTTAACCAGTATATAAACGTTCAGTTTACACAGTTACCCTACAAGCATAATCTACAACAAATGACTCTACCCCAGGTTACTGACAAAACAGAGATTAATTCTTCTGGAACCTGTGCTGAGACAGTAACAAACTTCAGAAACATGGTGGAATTTTCTTGAAGGGCGGAATTAATAAAGTAAAGCCAGAAATGTGATCACAAGAGAGGAAAAGTCCCAGGTTTATGGTAAGTTATTTTAAAAGATGAAAGAAGAAAAAAAAACTAGATATTTTAAGTGAAGTAAACTCTCTTTATGATTTTGTAATGATGAAAGTATTAAAACCATTCCAGGGACTTAATTAATTTAATTTGCTACCTAAATGTTTGAACTCGTTAAAGCATGCCCAAGAGTTAGTGAGCCTCATAATATTGACAAACAGAAATCAAGAAGCCTGTGGCCTAAGAATAAATCTTCAAGCATAAATTCTTAACAGAAAATCCCTCAAGTGCTATAAAATCAGTCTTTACCACATCAGGTCCAGCGAGAAGAAAACTAAGTTACAACTTCTTTCTAAAGGGAATATTCCAATCAGATTGCTAGCTTACTCTCTTGCAGGTCCCTAAGTAAAAGTGAATGCAAGAATCTATTTTGAATCCAAGAATCTATTTGAAAACTTGTAAATAAAGGATGAGATGTTTCATTGTCCTTTGTTTCATAGCCATAAGAAAGAAACCAAATTAATGCTTTAATTTACTCTAAAGTTGACTTGGGTCTTTCCTGGTGGCTCAGTGGGAAAGAATCTGCTTGCTAAGCAAAAGAGTTCAATCCCTAGGTCGGAAAGATCCCCTGGAAAAGGAAATGGCAACCCACTCCAGTATTCTTGCCTGGGAAATACCATGGACAGAGAAGCCTGGTGGGCTACAGTCCATGGGGTCACCAACAGTTGGACATGACTTAGCAACTAAACAACAACAACAAAATTGGAAATAGGGTGTGAGATGAGAAAACAAAAGAATGAAGACAGGAAAAATAAAAGTAACAGCAGAATAAAAAACTGAAACATTCAAGTATACAGTGTCCTTCAATATCTGTGAGAATACTAAAGTTTGTTCCAGGACTCCCTGAGAATATAAAAATCCATGGATGCTCAAGTTTCTTAGCTGGCCCTTCATATCTGCAGGTTTACAGAAGCAGGGCCAGCTGTAACTGTGTCATCTTTAAAGCAAGGACTCTTTGCCAAAGACATCTTCTATCTCCTGGGCTAATAACTGCAGCTGGTGATTTTAGAAAAGAAATGTAATATCTATCTGAATCTATTTAAAGAGCTCTAATTATAAAGGGTAAGGTTTCTGCTGTTTAAAGTAAGACACAACACTTGATGTAGCAGGAAGAAAAACTTAAGAATGATTTTGAAAGATGAGTTGTACTTCCAAAGAAACTTCACTGATGAGCAAGCAATGAAGGGTTGCCAAAGAAATATATACATATGTATTTACTTGAATAATGGTTACCTTAGAAAAGTGTCAGCAGACTTTTTCTATAAAGAGCCAGACAGTAAATAAATACTTTTGGCTTCAAGGACCAATTTATCTTTGTCATTGTAACTACTGAATTTTGCCAATGGAGTACAAAAATAGCCATAGACAATATATAAATAAGCATGACTGTTTTAATAAAACTTTTTATGGACATTAAAATTTGCATTTCACATGTCACAAAACATTATTACTCTTTTACCTCCCCCTGCCCCAAACCATTAAAAAAATGTGAAAACCATTAGCAGCTCATGGGCTATATAAAACAGGCAGCAGGTAAGATTAGGCTCAAGGGTAGGGGTTTGTCAACCCCTACAATTCCCTAACATAAAAGTCCCATGGAATGTAAACTGGTATAGCCACTATGAAGAACAGTATGGAGGTTCCTTAAAAAACTAAAAATAGAGCTACCATGTGATCCTGAAATAATTTGAAAAGATATACGTACTTCTATGTTCACAGTAGCACTATTTACAATAGCCAACATATGGAAGCAACCTAAATGTCTGTCAACAGAGGAAAGGATAAAGAAGATATGGCATGTTATGTGTGACACACACACATGTTATCTTTATACATATACACACATACAATGGAGTAGTACTCAGTCATAAAAAGAATGAAATAGTACCATTTGCAGCAACAAGAACAGATCTAGAGATTATCATGGGCTTCCCAGGTGGCTCAGTGGTAAAGAATCCACCTGCCAATGAAGGAAACGTGGGTTTGATCCCTTGAGAAGGAAATGGCAACCTGTTCCAGTATTCTTGCCTGAGAAATCCCATGGACAGAGGAGCCTGGCACACTATAGTCCATGGAGTTGCAAAAGAATCTGACTTCATGAGTGAACGATAGATAATATCATAATAAATGAAATCAGAAAGCAAAAGACAAATACTGTATGATATCACTTATATGTGGAATCTAAAAAAATGATAAAAATGAATTTATTTACAAAACAGAAAGGGATTCACAGACATAGAAAACAGACTTCTAGTTATCAATGTGACAGTAAGGGGAGTGGGAAAGATAAATTACAAGTTTAGGATTAACACACACACACTACTAAAAAGCAGAAAGGGGAAGATATACCCAACTGAATGCAGAACTCCAAAGAATAGAGAGGAGAGATAAGAAAGCCTTCTTAAGTCAACAAAGAAAAGAAATACAGGAAAACAACAGATGGGAAAGACTAGAGATCTCTTCAAGAAAATTAGAGATATCAAGGGAACAATTCACGCAAAGATGTACACAATAAAAGGGCAGAAATGGTAAGGACCTAACAGAAGCAGAAGAGATTAAGAAAAAATGGCAAGAATACACAAAAGAACTGCACAGTAAAGGTCTTCATGACCCAGATAACCATGATGATGTGATCACTCACCTAGAGCCAGACACCCCGGAATGTAAACTCAAGTGGGCTTTAGGAAGCATTACTATGAACAAAGATAGTGGAGGTGATCGAATTCCAGCTGAGCTATTTCAAATCCTAAAAGATGATGCTGTGAAAGTGTTACACTCAATATGCAGCAAATTTGGAAAACTCAGTAGTGGCCATAGGACTGGAAAAGGTTGGTTTTGATTCCAATCCCAAAGGGCAATGCCTAAGAATGTTCAAGCTACTGTACAATTGTGCTCATTCCATGTGCGTATTAGGTTATGCTCAAAATCCTCCAAGCTAGCCTTCAGTAGTAAGGGAACCAAGACTTTCAGATGTACAAAACGGATTTAGAAAAGGCAGAGGAGTCAGAGATAAAATTGCCAACATCTGCTGGATCACAGAAGAAGCAAGAGAATTCCAGAAAAACATCTACTTCTGCTTCATTGACTAAAGCCGCTGTGAGGATCACAACGAATTGTGGAAAATTCTTAAAGAGATAGGAATACCAGACCACCTACCTGCCTCCTGAGAAACCTGTATGCAGGCCAAGAAGCAACAGTTAGAACTGGACGTGGAACAACGGACTGGTTCAAAATTGGGAAAGGAGTACATTGATGCTGTATATTGTCACCCAGCTTATTTAATTTATATGCATAGTGTATCATGTGAAATTCCAGGCTAGATGAAGCACAAGCTGGAATCAAGACTGCTGGGAGAAATATCAATAACCTCATATATGCAGATGACACCACCTTAATGGCAGAAAGTGAAGAGGAACTAAAGAGCCTCTCGAGATGAGAGTGAAAAAGGAGAGTGAAAAAGCTGGCTTAAAACTCAACATTCAAAAAACGAAGATCATGGCATCTGGTCCCATCACTTCATGGGAAATAGATGGGGAAACAATGGAAACGGTGACAGACTTTATTTCCTTGAGCTCCAAAATCACTGAGATGGTGACTGCAGCCATAAAATTAAAAGATGCTTGTTCCCTGGAAGAAAGGCTACGACAAACATAGCGTATTACAAAAGCAGAGACATCAATTTGCCAACAAAGGTCCATACAGTCAAAACTATGGTTTTTCCAGTAGACATGTACAGATGTGAAAGTTGAATCATAAAGAAGGCTGCTCAGTTCAGTTGAGTCACTGAGTCCTGTCCAACTCTTGCGAAATAACTCCAAAGAGTTACTGGAGAAATAACCCCAGAAAGAATGAAGGGATGGAGCCAAAGCAAAAACAACACCCAGTTGTGGATGGGACTGGTGACAGAAGAAAGGTTCAATGCTGTAAAGAGCAATATTGCATAGGAACCTGGAATGTTGGGTCCATGAATCAAGGCAAATTCTAAGTGGTCAAACAGGAAATGTCAAGAGTGAACATCAACATTCTAGAAATCAATGAACTAAGATGGCCTGGAATGGGTGAATTTAACTCAGATGACCATTATATCTACTACTGTGGGAAGGAATCCCTTAGAAGAAATGGAGTAGCCATCATAGTCAACAAAAGAGTCTGAAATGCAATACTTGGATGTAATCTCAAAAACGACAGAATGATCTCTGATCATTTGCAAGGCAAATCATTCAATGTCACAGTAATCCAAGTCTATGCCCCGACCAGTAATGCTGAAAAAGCTGAAAGGTTCTATGAAGACCTACAAGACCTTCTAGAACTAATATCCAAAAAAGATGTCCTCTTCTTAGACTGGAATGCAAAAGTAGGAACTCAAGAAACACTTGGAGTAACAGGCAAATTTGGCCTTGGAGTAAAGAATGAAGCAAAATGAAACAAAGGCTAATAGAATTCTGCCAAGAGAACGCACTGGTCAGAGCAAACACCCTCTTCCAACAACACAAGAGAAGACTCTACACATGGACATCACCAGATGGTCAACACTGAAATCAGACTGATTATATTCTTTACAGCCAAAGATGGAGAAGCTCTATACAGTCAACAAAAACAAGACAGGGAGCTGACTGTGGCTCAGATCATGAACTCCTTATTGCCAAATTCAGACTTAAAGAAAGTGGGGAAAACCACTAGACCATTCAGGTATGACCTAAATCAAATCCCTTATGACTATACAGTGGAAGTGAGAAATAGAGTTAAAGGACTAGATCTGATAGATAGAGTGCCTGATGAACTATGGACAGAGGTCTGTGACATTGTACAGGAGACAGGGATCAAGACCATCCCCAAGAAAAAGAAATGCAAAAAAGCAAAATGGCTGTCTAAGGAGGCCTTACAAATAGCTGTGAAAAGAAGGGAAGCGAAAAGCAAAGGAGAAAAGGAATGAAGGAGAGAGCGGCACTCAGCCCAGAAATTGGCGCATGGTGACCGCGGAACATAGCCCGAACCTCAGTGACGGGCGACGAGCGGCACACAGCATGTATCTCGTAACTAGCCGACTGCGGAACACAGTCTGGATTTCATGGCAGGGCGACCGTGGCATACAACCCGAAATTCAGTGAAGGGCGACCACGTCACACATACTGGAACTCGTTGCTAGCCGACCGCGGAACACAGTCAGGACCTCAGAGCAGGGTGACCATGACACTCAGACCNAGATCAGTCCTGGGTGTTCATTGGAAGGACTGATGTTGAAGCTGAAACTCCAATACTTTGGCCACCTGATGCAAAGAGCTGACTCATTTGAAAGGACCCTGATGCTGAGAAAGATTGAGGGCAGGAGGAGAAGGGGACAACAGAGAATGAGATGGTTGGATGGCATCACCAACACAATGGACATGGGTTTGGGTCGACTCCGGGAGTTGGTGATGGACAGGGAGTCCTGGCGTGCTGCAGTTCATGGGGTTCCAAAGAAAAAAATAAAGAAGGCTGAGCACCAAAGAAGATGATGCTTTCAAACTGTCGTGCTGGAGAAGACTCTTGAGAATCCCTTGGACAGCAAGAAGAACAAACCAGTCAATCCTAAAGGAAATCAGCCCTGGATGTTCATTGGAAGAACTGATACTGAAGCTAAAGCTCCAATACTTTGGCCATCTGATGCAAAAAGCTGACTCACTGGAAAGACTCTCATGTTGGGAAAAGTCAAACGCAAGAGAAGGGGACGACCACAGATGAGATGGTTGGATGGCATTACTGACTCAACAGACGTGAGTTTAAGCACATTCCTGGAGATGGTGAAGGACAGGTAAGCCTGGCATGCTGCATGTAGTCCATGGGGTCACAAAGTGTCTGACACGACTTAGCAACTGAACAACTATTACTACTATATGTAAAACAGGTGAACAACAAGGACCTACTGCATAACACAGGAATGTATATTCAATACCTTGTACTAATCTATGATGGAAAAGAATTTGAAAAAGAGTGTATATATATTTTAAAAATATATTTATAGATATAAAACTGAATCACTTTTCTGTATACTTGAAAATAATGTAACATTGTAAGTTAACTGTAATTCAATTTTTAAAAGTCCCCGTAAGTTTTTGATTACAGAAATTCTGTGTTGCTACTGCAGTCACCAAGGTGTATTTACCTCTAAGAATTTATGCCAGTATCAGACAGCTGATTTTCTAATTTCACACTAAATTTTGGCTTTTACAATCTTCACATTAATTCTAACAAAAATTTGGGTTAAAGCAAACAACTGTTTATTACAGTTGTGATTAAGGGTATGACCTTTGCAATCAGTAAAATCAGGCTTTGAGTCCCTGATTGAGCACCAACTAGCTATGATCCTGGGGAAGCACTAAGTATTCTGAACATGCTACTTTCTCTTTAAAATGGTAATGATAATAAAAGGAATCACCTTTGTAGAGTCATTTCAAGGATTATGTGAGAACATGTACATAAAGTGATTAATGGAGAGCCTGGAATAAAATAAATATTCAACTATGATTTGTATTCTTGAATAGGACAGGATGATCATACATTTTACTTGTCTGAAGGGCTGTTTATTCAGGGTTGGCTTTGGCCATGGGAGAATGGAGAAATAGGTTGTACTAACTAAAAAATAACAAAAAGAAAGTAATAGCAACATTTATTCACCCCTTACCATGAAATGCTTGTTGTGAACACTTTACATATATTATCTTTTTAATTTCATAACCATGCTATCAGGAAGCTGCCATAGTTATTATCCCCATTTTACAGAAAAGGAATAGAGAGGTTATGGAACTTGTTCATAGCTATTAAACGTTGAGAGTCACGATTAAAACTGAGGATGTTATGACTCTGGGGTCGCAATGCATACTCCTGACAGAGAAAGGTTAAATCTATACATCAAATTCCTATTTTCCTACCCAATGACTGTCATCGTAGATAGTCCTACCTCTCTTCACTGGTCTCTGGCAACCTCAGTACAGGAATTAATATAGCCATAAATATATCTCTATAATGATACTCAAATGTTTGTAAGTGATTTTGTGTGTGTGTGTGTGTATTTTATTTCATTTGAGCCTCTCAACATTTCTATGAGAATAACTGGGTGGACTACACTAGGTAGAATTGCTGGGTGGATTATAACTTCATCTCCACTAAATGTTAAAAAAGATGACAGTCTCTCATTTCTTCCTCTGAGTTGCCTATAATATCTACTTTTTCTCACCATTCTCACAGACATCCCTCTAATCAAAGTCTTCATCTCTTTATGCCAGGGAATACCACAAGAGCCTCTTAGCTATCTCTCTGGCTCCAGCCTCTCCTTTCTTCACTCATGTTTCCTGCCCCTGCCAACCACACCTATACTTCTCTCATCACATTGCTTCCTTCCTTAAGAATCCATAGTGATTCCCAAATGCCCATCACATCAAGTCCTAACTCCTCTGCCCAGTCTTCAAGGCTCTTGGCAGTCTGCCCCACCCTCTCTATCTATCTAGTCTCACTTCCCCAAGGCACCCAACGCAATCTGCTGCAGGGAGACAAGTCAAGTCTCTATTCTCCATATGCAATACAAGCATCCCACTTTTGTTCTGTTCTCACACTTTCTTTCCTATCTGGGGACATCATTTCTTCATTATCACATGTAAACCCTCACTCAGTATCCATCACCAACAAACTGTCCAACAACATCCTATCAGTCCCGCTTCTAGTCTTGTCTCATTCTCATCCTTCACATAGCAGCCAAAATGATTTTGCTAAAAAGTAATTACGATCAATTCTTCCCTTCTTATAACCTGTCACTGACTTCCATTTAAAGTCAACATAAATCCAAATCCCTTAACACAGCACATATAGCTCTTTATGATTTTGGTTTCCTGACCTAAGCCAGGCCATAGCAACCTGGCCTGGGTTTAAAAAAGGATGGGAATGATAGCTTCTTCTTTTTTAACGTTATTTTCTCCCAAAGCAACAAAAAAGCAGGACAAAGATTATGAGGAAGATAAGTATTCAGGTTGCTGAATATAGTCTCCCATTGTTTCTCTTGGATCTCAGGGAAATGTGCTGAAATTAAGTATGTGTAGACCAAACACAAAGCAGCTTGCAGCTAAGACTAGAAGAACTGAAGTGAGATTTGAACTACTGCCCACTTCAGGTAAGACAAAATCTGAAGTTTGAATCTAATTAATTGCCTGCTAAAACAAAAATTTAACACTCTGAAGGACTATAACAGAATCCACAGCCTTCTCAACATAATTTAATAATGTCCAGGACATAATCCAAACTGATGTGTAATATGACCCATTCTCAACGAGAAAGATACTCAACAAAAGCCAGGATTGAATGATACAGACATTTCAATCATCAAAGACAGATTTTAAAGCAGCAACTATAGCTATGCTCAATGAGGTAAAGAAAAATACAATGAATGAAAAGACAGGAAAAACCCCTGAAGTTTAAACAAAAAACACCACATTTCTAAGTAAGCCATGGTAGAAAAAGAGATCACAAGCAAGGTTAGAAAATGTTTTTAAATGAAAACATATCAAAATTATGGGATTCCACTAAAGCAATTCTTATAGGATAATTTACTAATGGGGCTTTCCTGGTGTCTCAGACAGTCAAGAATCTGCCTGCAAGGTGGGAGATCCACTCTATGAAATAGGTCTTATTACAATGATCATTGTACAAATGAAGAAACTGAGACACAGGGATGTTAAATAACTGGCCTATGGTCACATATTCAAGACTCAAGAAGTGGCAGCTTTCAGATTTGAATGCAGGCAGCCTGACTTCAAAGCAAGGGTTTTGTAACAGTTCATATAGAGGAAAAATATGGGAGTAAGGATTCATCATACAATATATAAAAATTGGGGCATGCTGCTCTAAAAAAAATTCTTCATCAGAACCATATTTACACAGTGAGCAGTGACTTCATCTCATTTCTCATTTTAGCAATACATGATGTATCATATCAAAATAATGTCATCTATTTTTTTTGTTAACATTAAAATTTTTAATTTGTTCTTAAGCTGTAAATGAGCTAAAATATATAACTAATTTTATGTTTTTTCATATTAACTTAATTAATATCATCATTAATATTATGATAAATATTTTCACCAGAAAAAGAAGTATCTCCTCAAAAGACATCATTAAAGAAAACACTGGTGGAAACTATTAGCAATACATATATATGACAAAGGACTTGTATTTACTCCATAAAAGGACTCTTACAACTCAATAAATACTTGAAGAAATAAAGAGAAATAACCCAATTAAGAAATGGAAAAAGATCTTAACAGTTACTTCAAGAAAGAGATACAGGAGTAGAAAATAAGCACACGAAAAGACAAGAGCTCAACATAAATAGTCATCAGGGAAATATAAATGAAAATCATAATGACATAACACTACACATCTTTTAAAACAGCAAAAAGTTTTAAAGAATGATATTAAGTGTTGGTAAGGATATGGAGCAGCTGGAACTCTCATATCTTGCTGGTCATAATATAAAATGGTACAATTACTTTGGAAAACATTTAGGTAGATTTTTATACACCTATTATATGATCCAGCAATTCCACTCCTAGTACTTACCCAAGACACACACACACACACACACACACACACACACACACACACGGCTTCCCAGGTGGTAAAGAATCTGCCTGCGATGCAGGAGACTCAGTAGACGCAGGTTTGATTCCTGGGTCAGGAAGATCTCCTGGAGAAGGAAATGGCAACCCACTCCAATATTCCTGCCTGGAAAATTATATGGAGAAGCCTGGCGGGCTACCCAGTCCAGAGTAAAGAGTTGGACACGACTGAGCATATACCACCACTACGTATCTTCACACTAAGACTTGTACCAGAATATTCACAGCAACTACACTCAGAATAGCTCAAAACTGGAAACAACTTGAATGTCCATCAAGAGGTAAATGTATGAACGACTGTGCTACATTCAAATATAGTACTACTATTTAGTAATAAAAGGTACTAGAACTACTAATATACACAACAAGGATGAATCGCAAAAACTTTTGCTGAGCAAAATAATTCAGACACAAAAGGGTATACACTTAATGATTCCATTTACATAAAACTCTAAAAAACAAATCTAATCTACAATAGCAGAATGCGTACCAGTGGTTGTCTGAGTTGGGGTGAGAAATGGGAGATGATGTGGGAACAAAGGAACTTTCTAAGGTGACAAAAATGTTCTATATTTTGACTGTAGTGATGGTTACATGAGTTTACAGCAAACCTCATTGAAATGTACACTCGAACTGGGGGCATTTATTGGATGTAAATTACAACTTGGTAAAGTTGATTTCAAAGAAAGCAAACTGCAAACTAATAATATGTAATAGTATATAATTATAGTAAAAATAATAGTATGTTAAGATTCTGTTTTTTGTAAAAGAAAGCCCGTGTAAAAAGCCCACATATGTTTGCTTATATCTGGAGGAACACAAGAAGATGTGTGAAAGAATACATATCAAACTATTATCATTGTTTACCTCAGGAGGTAAGAATATTAACTATAATATTTGGCAGAGACTAGATTTTTCTTTATATAAGCATATATATCCATGTATTGTTAGGCTTCTGTCAACAAACACAATAAGCATGCCCTAGTATGCAGATATATTTACCAATACTCCATCCCTGAACGTGGTTTCTCTCAAGAATCAGAGGCTACTTTCCTTCCCCTTGAACCTGGGCTGGTTTGGGGACTGACTTTGATAGCAGACTGTGGCAAAAATCATACTAAGCCCCCAGGTTTAGCTCTTAAGAGGCCTGGCAGCTACTGTTTCTGTTCTCTGGGAAACCATTCACCATACTGAAAAGAAGTTTGGTTTAAACTGCTGAATAATGACCATCCACACGCAAGAACAGACAGAAGCCATATGGAGGAGCACTAGGGTGTCCCAAGTCAAGGTCCCAGCTGAATGCAACCTCCTAGGTGAGCCTAGCCGATTTCGCAGGCAGTAAAAGAGCCACCAGTTGAGCCCAGACAACACCATGTGGAGCAGAGATGAGATGTCCCTGCCAAGTATTATGTGGTTCACAGAATTCTGAACAAATAAATGGGGGTAGTTTTTTGTTTTGTTTTTAAATTTTGGCCATACCCTGTGGCAAGTGGAACACTAGCTCCCCAACCAGGGATTGAACTGGCGCCCCTCGCATTGGAAAGCAGAGTCTCAACCACTAGACCTCCAGGGGAAGTCCCCAAATGGTGGCTGTTTTAAGCCACTGTGTTCTGAACTCTTTTACTACATATAAGGGAAACACAACATATGCTATGAAGCAAAAAGCCCTTAAACTAACATTTTAAAATTAGTAAATTAAAAGTTTAAATATTTCTGGAAACTAATTAATTAGAATGCCCTTAAGGTGATTGATTATAATGCTGCACCTTTAAACAAGTTTCGTTGAACAAGATACTTCTAAAAGCGATTTGTCATTCCTCGACTAGTATTATGTTATTTAATAGCAAAATGCATTACTAATTTATTACTTTTTTTTGGTGCAGCTTGCAAGACATTAGTTCCCCAACCAGGAATTGAACCCATGCCCTTGGTAATGAAACCATGGAGTCCTAACCACTGGACAGAAAAGGAATTCCCAGGAATTCATTACTTAAAATGCCTTTCTTCCCATCGCAGTCAAGACAAACAATAAAATAACACAAGAGGATATTTTTAGTCCACTCTCTTTGAAAAACAATTTTCAAAAGATACTTTTCTCTATTTGACAACAGACATAGCAGGGGGCTTCAAAAAGCCCTATCTCACCTACAATTTCAGGAAGTAATCTGCTAGTATATAAACAATTTAAAATAAAAACAGCCAGTGACTGAGTGAATCCACTTTGGCAAGTATCAATCTCTCTGAAATAAAGGCCCAGTACTCTAATATGTACATATATATGAACTTGCATATTTTCATATCTAATAAATATTTCCATTGGCCCACATATATGAGACTTTATGTTGCAGCACTACATGTCATAGGAAAAAAATGGGAAAAAATAAATGAAGTTTCAGCCACAAACGGCTGAATAAGTGAACTGTGGTGCATCTACACTATAAAATTCTATGCAGCTGTTTAAAAGCGTCTCTCTTTGGACTTCCCTGGTGGTACAGTGGGTAGGAATCTGCTTGCCAATGCAGGGGACACGTGTTTGTTCCATGGTCCAGGATGATTCCATGTGCCACAGAGCAAATAAGCCTGTATGCCACAACTACTGAAGTCCTAGCGCCTAGAGCCTGTGCTGCGCCAGGAGAAGCCACCATAATGAGAATTCCTCCCACTACAACAAAGAGTAGCCACCGCTCACCACAACTAGAAAAAGCCCTCACACAGCAACCAAGACCCAGCCCAGCCATAGATAAATAAATAAAGTTAAAAAAAAAACAACTGACTCAAATTAAAAAAAAAATTTTTTTTTAAAAAGCTCCTCTCCTCATCTTAAATCCCAGGCGAACCCAACTGGGTTACACAGTAGCCTGCTGGGCAAATCCAATTATTCCATTTTCCTTTGTTTTCTTCCACTGGATAGAAGGTGTTCGTCAGAGCACAGCCTGGTGCTGAATCTGCTCCTCTATGGGCAGAGATCATCAGGTTTTCTAGAATCAGACTACTGGCTTCATCCTGCAGTTGGATGGGATCATGGGCTACTTATCACATAGATGAATAGTAAAGTGGCAACACTGAACTAAAACAAAAGCAGATGATACAGAAAGAGTTGATAAAACACATTAAATGAGTGTTATGCAGGCTGTAAGATATATATATACACATACACACATATATACATCTCTTAAAAGCCCAGGACCCACCCCTCTCAGGGCATATAGAGTAATTTGAGAAAAGGTGCTTTCTAACCAAGAAGATAAGCTGCTGTGCCCCAGTATTCTCAATGTCACTAGCTGCCACGGCACAGTCTAAGAGAGACCTGAAATCTAATTCTCTCCTCTCATTCCTCATTCCAAATATTAATTCTTTGTGCTTTCTTACAGCATTCCCTGAAGGTAAACTCTTCAGATGAAACAACGTGAATCTGACTTTCTATTTCTGCTCTCAATTTTCGACATTTCTGACCTAGAGTAAACTAGAACTTGTCTAAGCTTGCTGATTAGAAGACTATGTTCTGCCTCTAAAAATAAAGTGCTGTTCTTTGTATGTCATGATGACACTACCAGATCTGAGTTGCTCTTCCAGGGCAGCTCTGAGTCATGCACCCACCCTTCCACCCATCAGTCCCCTCCCTGACCTCCTTCCCTTCATCCACGCCCCCTCCCTCCAACATTCTCTGACAGATTCCTCCATTCATTCTGGGAGCAAAGGTACACATTTCAGAGATGATTGGTCGGGGCTAGCGGAGAAGGCAATGGCAACCCACTCCAGTACTCTTGCCTGGAAAATCTGAAGGATGGAGGAGCCTGGTAGGCTGCAGTCCAAGGGGTCGCGAAGAGTCAGACACAATTGAGTGACTTCACTTTCACTTTTCACTTTCATGCACTGGAGAAGGAAATGGCAACCCACTCCAGTGTTCTTGCCTGGAGAATCCCAGGGACAGGGGAGGCTGGTAGGCTGCCATCTATGGGGTCGCACTGAGTCAGACATGACTGAAGTGACTTAGCAGCAGCAGCAGCAGCAGGTCAGGGTTAGAGGATAGGTATGAAGACATGGAATAATTTTTCTCTGTGAGAAATTGGCAGTCTCTTTCACTGCTGACAAGAGAATACATATCTGGAGGACAACTTAGCACTAAATATCAAGAGTCTTAAAGTATAAGCATGCACATACTTTGACTGAGTAATTTCCCTGTAGGAACGGACCCTAAGGAAAGACTCAAAGATTCACCAAAGGATTTATGTATAAGAATAATCAATAGCACACTTTTCAAAATCCTCATAAAGTAAGAAACCAGAACCAACTAATTAAACACTAATATCTTTTGAGAAGATAATTAAATAAAATTATGGTAAATTCAGGCGATTAATTATAACCAATAAATCTTATATTTTCAAGAAATATTTAATGACATGGAAAAGTGCTTATAAATAATGTTAAATGGAAAAAAGGCAGCATACATACAGTATAATTACAATTCTGAGAAAGAAAAAGAAACTAAAGTAAACATCAAAATATAAACAAAGAATGGTTACTTCTGAATAGTGAATCAGTGATTACTTTTTTATACTTTTTAATAATTTCCAAATTGTCCAAAATTATTACGTATTACTAATACAATTAGGAAAGGAAAGGTCTCTAAGTAACTTTTAAAGTTATACCTCTAAAAAAAATTGACATGCAGAAAGAAGTGAAGAAAAAAATTATTCAGCCTGAGCTCCAACTTTTAATTTTGACCAGATTAATATTTTTAATTCACATTAATGTAAGTATTTGTTGAACTATACTGATGCTAACCTAGGCAAACTTGGCAAGAAGCATATCATTTGATTTTCTGAATTTTGCTGAAAAATCCTCCTTTCAAAGTATGTAAACTCTAATATTTGACAGTCATTCATTGCTGCTGAAATCTATGAATACTGAACTCCCAGACTGGTATCCAATTATTCACACATTCAACATACTTTTTCACTTTAGATCAGGCTTTGCCGTTAGTTGAAAATCTCTGAAAGCTGACATACAAAAGCTGTTTTTCAAAAACTAACCTGCTGTGTTTGACAACGATGAGGAACTGATGTAGCCCCATAGCACTCTGCCACATTTAACTGCAGGGTCTGAGCAGAAAAAGGACAGACGAGACTGTTTCCTCTGAGCTCCCACAACACTCCACACAGACCTCTCCATAAATTAGCAGGTCACCTCACAATGATGTGTGTATGAGCTGACTTCTCTGACTAAACTATAAGCTCCTTGAAGGAAGAGACTGTGGATTTCCCATGCTTTTATCTCCAGCCTCAGGCACAGAACCCACCATTCAGTGCATACTCAAAAAATATTTTTAAACTGAACTACACTGATGACTCTATGCCCCAAATTAAGGAAAAAAAAATAACCATAGTCAAGATAAACAAAACCAACTTCGAGCATTAGGAAGAGTTACCAAATAACTCAGGAATGTATATGATTTAGAACTTGACAAAAGCAGGAAATTAAACAAGCATTCAGAGAATGTTCGGGTATTACTACAGGCAGAGGTGGAAACTATTCTACCAAAGAATAGTTGAGCTTCTGATCTTGAGCTTCTGATCCAAGCTCAAGATTGAAATTAGAGCCACAAATAAGTAAAAAGCAGTTCTACTTTTTTCTCTCTCTTTTTCCTTAGAATGAGAAATAAATATTAAGAAAGGATATAAAATATTCCCTAAAAACAAGAGATAATTTAAAAATACACTTTAGTTCTCATTATGGTTTGTTAAATGTAAACAGAAGACAAAAAAAGAGACATATGTAATTGCTTCAAAGGTGGTCACAAGCTCTAATAAGGACACACTCCTGTAGTTAGTAAAAATCAGAAAAGGCTATCCACTAAAACGTATGCTCGTAAGATTGGTATGCTAAGTCACTTCAGTCGTGTCCGACTCTGCGACCCCAGAGGGCAGCCCACCAGGCTCCCCCATCCCTGGGATTCTCCAGGCAAGAACACTGGAGTGGGTTGCCATTTCCTTCTCCAATGCAGGAAAGTGAAAAGTTAAAGTGAAGTCGCTCAGTCGTGCCCAACCCTCAGCAACCCCATGGACTGCAGCCTACCAGGATCCTCCGTCCATGGGATTTTCCAGGCAAGAGTACTGGAGTGGGGTGCCATTGCTTTCTCTGAAGATTGGTATAAAATACATAATATTAGCCATGTGCAGAGCCTTCCATATGCAAAAGGATTTGTAAATACATTACAAAAATGAATGAGTAACTTTTCCCAACTCTCTCCAGTGAGAGGGCAATCTAGGTTGCAACTGAGATGGGGGATAGGCTGGAATTCAGCTAAGGCCATGAGGATGACTGCACAGCTGAGTATGGGGACAGCTCCAGAGCACGCCATTCAATAAAATGATGTCTCTCAGACTTTCTGATCTGTGAACAACCTGCACAATTGTATGTGGCAGTCCTGGATTTAATTAACGTATCTGTGAGGTTATGAAGCAGAAACAGGAGCTCTAGAACAGCGCACATCAACAGAAGGCCTACTGACATTCTTGGCCAGGTCAGGGGGTTGTCCTGGGCATTATAGGTTGTTAAAAAACTTCCCTAGTGTCTACCCACTTAATGCCAGTAACATCTTCCCTGCTCCTAGCTATAACAACTAAAAATGTCTCCAGACATTGCCAATGTCCCCTGGGGAGCAAAATTCTTCCCTCCACTCCCCAATTTGAGACTCACTGGTCTAGAGGAACAAAGAATTGGGTAGTGTTGGTCCAGCTCTGCTGAAGAGAGCGAATACACTGTATCTGCCATATGTGAGCAAGGAGTGTAATCTACAACAGATCAGGAATAACACTAGGCAACCTCAGAAGGAAACATCCTTACAGATGAGCTCAATACCTTTTGCTTTAATTGCACTTGCCAGGTGTTGCCCCAATTATCAATTCAGTATCTTGAGCAGTTACTTAATTCTATACATTTAAAAGAAGTTTTAACAAATGCAATGACATATAACAACCCACAGGTTATTGCTGACACTGGGCCATATAAGAGGAAACAGATGGAGAAACATTTGGAGTGACTGGTAATTTAGCAATGTGTTAAGATTAAATTTCTAAAAGTACAATAAAAAAACTAAACCGTTCTTTAAATAAAAGAAATGAAACTAAAATTCTTCCACCATATTTTCTACGTTAGGGAATAGAGATTAAAATATTGGTTTGCCAAAAACTTCACTTGTGGTTTTCCGTAAGATTGTACAGAAAACCCCAAACCAACTTCTCAGCCAACACAATATATAGATTCATATTTATATGATGTTGCTTTAAGAAAGCCTTTCTATATAACAGAGAAACCATAAAGGAAAAGATAGATTTGCCTACATCAAAATAAAAAGCTTCTGCAACTCAAAACAAGTTAAACAGAAAATGCGAACAAAACTAAAATGTAACCCCAAAGAAAATATTTACAACATAAATGTTAGTGGTTCAAGATCTGTAAGTACATAAAGCTTTACAAATTAAATACCAAAATAAACACAATGGAAAAATGAAGAAAGGACAGGAAGAAGCAATTCATATGCGCACACACACACAAAAATTTAGCCAATAAAAATATGAAAACTATTTAACCCTATCAATTGAATAAGGGGCTTCCCTAGTGGCTCAGAGGTTAAAGCATCTGCCTGCAATGCGGGAGACATGGGTGGAAATAAAAACACAATAACATTTCTTTATATATCTGTTTGATAAAAATAACACACAGCATAATAGTGCTGATGAAGGTACAAATATTCCCAAACATTAAGATATAAACTGGCACAATTTCTTGGGAAGACAATTTAGCAATAAATACATTTAAAAATATGCACGTGCTTTTTAAGAAATTCTACTTTTAGAAAATTTTCCTAGGAAATTGTCATGGGTCTGCACAAAGACTTAGCTATAAGAATATTCCTCTTAATATAATACAAAATAGTGAAAAATTAGAACAACTGTAAGCTGGTCAGTTGAAAAAATTATGATACATTCAAATGATATATTATCATGCAATCATTAAAAATTACAGAGGATGTGGAAAATGTGCGTGTTAATGACAGGAAAAAGATGCTTACTGACATGGGAAAATTTTCAGGATGTAGTATCATGCAGTGGGTAAGAGACTGGGTCTGGAGTCAGAATGTCTGGGTTGAAATTTTGGATCCCTCATTAATTAGCTGTGTAACATTAGGCAAGTCAGTAACCTTCTCCGAAGCTGTTTCCTAATGTGTAGAAAAAGGTAACTTCTATGAAACAACACCAACAATCGAGGCAACAATCACCAGTGGTTACTTAAAACCAACAGAGGGAAGGTTGATAGGGAAGTTTATTATGGATTTATCCTATGGGAAACATCACTGATCAATCTTCACATCACTAAAAGGAGAACACCAGACATCATACACCTTGAAATGTGAGACAACAGGCAACAGAAGGCACAACAAAGCCTGTGATATATTCTTGCCCCTTAAAACCTGACCCAAATTTACCCAAGCGCCTGTATCTATCAACTTACTGGAAATATGGGGATTTAATTCCATTAAAATGAGATTCACAAGACAATCAAAATAAACTAATGCTGATAAAATGTCAGAAGAGTGCTTACCTCTGGGGCAGGTATAGACTAGGAAGGGAAAAAAGGAAACTTTATGGGTTATTAGAAGAGTCTCTGTATTGATCTGGGTGGTGGCAAATATGTAAGGAATAATAAAACTACACTATTAAAATTAGTGTACTTTATATACTTTTTAATATGTATATAATACTTCAATTGTTTTAATGGAAAGTGGAAAAAAAAAAGCTCCAGCTGACTTCACCATCGTCTAGTGGTAGAAAGAAAAGTATGGGTGGTTAGAGAATTAAAGCCAAGAGGAAGTGGTGGTGTACAGCACCTGGCTGCTACCTGTGGACCTCATGCTCCCATGGAACACTCCCTGCTGCAAAGAAGAGCTGGAGGGTGGGGAGAGCACAAGGCCTGGACCACTGGGAAATTAGGGTACTTACTGAAGAAATCTTATAAAGTGGCTGTCACAAGGATTTCCACACCAATAGGAAACTAAGGATACTGGCTATGTTGTAAAAATGCGTTTTAATTTCACTTAAAGGATTTCAATAAGCCATCTCATCTATGTAGCTGGACAAATTGGTAAAGTGAATTAGAAAGTAGCAGTTAAAGCTAAGGCAATGTTTACGGCTGGATACTTGTTGGAATAGATATCAGAAAGATTAGAACTTTAAGCATTGATGGAATATGCTTTGAAATGCCAGAAGGCAGTTTTGGAAACTGGGCTAATTATAGAAATATGTAAGGAGGAGCAAAACCTGTCTCCCACTCAACCCAGACCTTCATCCCCACTTTCACTCTCACCACAGGAAGCGATTTGGACTGGCCCATGGAGACAGAGAAGCATGTATTTTCAGTGTTTATCTTCCCAATGGCAGAGGTTCACCAGAAGTTTCAGAGAAAAGATATGTTCTGCTGATGCCATCTATGTATCAGACACATTCTTCCTGAGATCGACAGTCACAATGTTACACACAAATGGAAGGAAGTTGCATTCGATCCTGCAATACATTAAACTTAATACTCACACCTACTGTGAGAGAATCATCGCTCATAATGGTTCACTTGCCTGGTATGTTTCAGATTCATGTTTAAGACAAAGGCAAATATAGAAAGTTTGCTGTTCTTCTGAGAGACAAAAATTATCTTTTTAATTTCACTCTCATGAGATTTCCCTTTCAGTTATGAAAGAATTTAAGTGTTTTGAGATCTAAGTTCTATCTTCTTTAGCCAGAAGGGTCACCCAGAAACTAGGAAAATAAATAGCTATATCCATAGACATGATGCATGACTACGTGAAATCTTTTGAAATCCTTGGAAGTACTGGTGAAGGAAGAACTCAATGAGATTTTGTGATACCAGAGGCAAAAAAGCTAGTTAGTTTTCCAAAATCTTCCCCTAGTGAGTGAAGAGTAAAATTTAACCCTTAAAATAGGCTTATGAGGTTAAGTGTTATTAATATCTTCTTTTTATATATGAAGGCACTGACACATCATGAAGTCAAGAACCAATCCTATGATCAAGAGCCACTAGCAAGCAGCCTGGGATCTGATCCCAGGCAGTGCGACTCTGGAGCCTACAGTCTTAATACTCCCAGCTCGTGGTTGTGGTTTTGAGCAACTTCCTTTGAGCTGGCAGGTTCACTTCTTTTTAAGTATTTGTTTATTTGGCTGCGCTGGGTCTTTTCTGTGGCATGCAGGATCTTTAGTTGTGGCATGTGAACTCTTAACTGGAGCATGGAGGATCTAGTTCCCTGACCAGGAATGGAACCCAGGCCTCTGCATTGGAAGCATGGAGTCTTAGCCACTGGAGCCAGGGAAGGGCCAGAAGATTCAATTCATAGCACTACTATTTACCAGCTGAATGAGTCTTGAACAAATTGCTGCAATTCTTTGTGCCACAGTTTCCTCATCTATGAAATGACCTAACAACAGCCTCTTTATAGAACGTCTTGGGAAAACTAGATGAGATCATAAATGTAGATGACCAGGTACACAAGAGCCATTTAACCAGAGTTAGCACCCCTCCTTCTCTGTCTGACATTCTCCTTCTTTTCATTCTCACTGCTGCTCAGCAAGTGGGAAACCTCTCATCCCAGCTCTGAGGAAAATCAGGCCCTGACATAGCTCAAGAGAGGAGACTAAGCAGTTGCAGGAGCACGGGCACTACTGGGCCAATCTCTTGGTGTGCACTGAACATTTGCTAAATCCTTGAACATAAAATAGTTCATCCCAGCTCCCGAACTGTCCTCCCCTTGCTAGCATAACAACCCTCCAAGGTGCACAGCCTTTAGTTCCACAGCCACACCACTCCCTGAACCCATTTCAGAGGCTGAAACAAGAAAACTCACCTAACGCCCTGACAATTCGCATCAGGATTTCCCCCACTTTCATTCTGGTCTCCGGTGTGTGTCTGTCTTTACTGCTGTCATACTGAGCCAGCAGGCCAGGCAAGATTTTCTCAGGGTACACGTCTGAGAGGAGGGCAACCCCTAGGGTTAAAAACAGAAAGAAAGGATTCATTACTGTTTAGCACTGAAAGGAAAATAAGCCCAGACAGCTTGTGATGGGATGAACACAGAGGCATTTAAATCCACCTCTGTAATTCCACCAGCAAGAGCTGCCCTTCATTTCGAATGACATCATTGGTAGTGGAAAGAACGTGGGCCTTAGAGTTCACACTCCTGGATTCTTCTGGTCTCAGCCCTATATAATCTCTAAGATCACATTCAGCACTGACATTCTATGACCTATGGATTCTAGACTCTGGAAGCTGAGGCTAGATGATTACATAACATAGCAGGGATCCACACAGCAGTGGAAACAGACTCAATCAAATGCCCTGGAGGGAGTCTTTCGGGTCTGAGTCAGTAAGGTTCTAAGTCTAGTATCATTCCTGCCAATCCATCAGCCTGGAGCACAGTAGTGCTTCCTATCTTTGCTGCAGTTCTTTACCCTAGAATGAGTTTTCTCTGTAAAAGTGACAATGATGAGAGCAATTTCCATAAGGAAATAAGGAATGCAAATTCTGGGCATGATGAGGAATAGAGACTTATGCTTCCAGCTGAGTTTCCTGATCAGAAGGAGAGAAGATCCTGCTCCTGATTCATCCTTCCTGGTACTTGCTGACACCCTCTCTCTTCATACAGCACACCTAGAGGTGGAATCTGCAGTAGTGGTAACATTATCTGAGCTGAGACCCATAGCAAGCAAACTTCACAGAGATTGAGAGAGGGGAGATAAGACTAAGACAGGACCAGAAATAAAAGCCCTAGTCTCAAAGCTATATAAACACAAACTCCATTACTTTGGGAAGGAGGGAAGGTTTGGGGAGAGGTTATGTACTTCTAAAGAATAGTGAGGAAAAAGAAACACCTGTAGGTGTTCTATCACGGATGCCATCACAAGGCCTAGTACATATTACAGATCTGAGGCAACTATAACTCCTACTCCATCAGAAGTTCCCAACTCAGCAACTCCATGGATCTGTCTCCTTTTAAGAATATAGTTATATCTGTATAATGAAAATCGGTGGGGAAAGGGGATTTGCTCTAAAAAAAACTTTGATCTGTAGCTAGCTTCTCTGAAAAATATATATTACCAGAGTCCCTTCTACTGTCATTTATGCCTAATTTTCTCTCACTAATCTTTAGCAGAGAAGTTATTTACTTCTGTGAGCATATCCTGGTGTATACTTCAAAACCAAAAGAACTGGGACTTCCTTGGTAGTCTAGTGGTTAAGAATCTGCCTTCAGATGCAAGAGGTGCACGTATGATGCCTGGTCAGGGAACCAAGGTCCCACATGCCACAGAGCAACTAAGCCCACACACTACAACTAGAGAAGTTAGTGCACTGCAACAAAGACCTAGTGCAACCAAAATAAAAAAACAAAACAAAATCCAAGTGAGCTCTTGATTTTCTCTCTGCAGCAAACAGACTTTGGTTGCACAGAGCATCTATTCTTTCTTCTGGTAGCGACACCTGTTGTTCCTTTAGGAAATACTCCTTCCCAATCTCCATCTATGTTGTTTGAGTGGGGTGAATGACCCACTTTCTCTCTCTTCATATGTGAACAAACTCATATCAAGCGTGCCTTATGATATTCCATCCCATCACCACCACAATGTCTGGTTCAGGAATGAGGAAAGAGACTCAATCCTAGAACCAATTTTGGAACTACTAGGGAGGATGAGCTCCTGGAGTTTGTGTGTTTGTGTGGATGGTTATTTTGGCTCTTTGTTTTCTCGTTTTTGCCTGTTGAAGTGATTAACCTGGAGCTCCCAGTGGCCATCATTGGGAGAAAGTCTGCCCCACAATGGTGTCAACAGAGGAAGGTCAAACCAATAGACGAAGGAGGAAAAAGAGAACTGCATCATGCTTTGAGCCCCTGGATCCAATTATACTTCTACTCATTTAGAACTTAGGGTACATAAGCCAATAAATATCCTTTTACATTTACACCAATTTGATTTTTTTTTTTTTTACCCAAAGGAATCCTAATATATCTTTCTTCAGATTAAAGAAACAAATCCAGGTTAAAAAATAAAGTTTCCCTTAATGATAGACTTGTAGTTCTACCAGGGAGCTTTAATTCTTCTAATCTTTCATAAAAAGGTTGCCGACAGCACAGTAGTTTCCTTGCTTCCCACAGTTCCAGGTTAGTGACTGTTTATCTTCCTGCTGGCCTGCTCCACTAAGGGCTGCCAAATGGCTCTCTGTTTGAATTTACCTTCTAGGATACAGTTGCTACCTATGAATTTATAAATCCCTAGAGAACATTGGTTCCTTCCTTACTCTTACATGAAGCAGTGAAGAGAATCACATATGATGGTTAAGACTACAGAACAATTTTTTTTTTTTAAAGATAAGATTTAAAAAATTTTGACAACTGAGGAAACCTGGCCGTAACCTTCCTATGACCCTTGGTCCCTCCTTTGTAATCTGAAAAATGGGGTAATTTCTGGGTCAGTCTAGGCTTTAAGGAAATATGACACATCAATCCCTTTGGCAATAAGGACCAAATGATTGTGTGAGAGATACCTGTTCCTGCTCTGATCACAGGAAAATGACTAGGCATTTTGAGATGTGATGGAACAGATAAGATACATAGAAGGCAAAGGTGAATCAGATCTGGCAAGAGTTCATAAAATTGTTCTGATCTGTGTTTGGAGGAAAAGCATAGGATAAGGCAAATTAACCAACTGAAAAAATATTACTGAAAGTAATTATGCAACAAAACAGAGATAGTCTATTTTGTAAAACAACTCTTTTTTTCCCCCAAAGACTTTCATTACAAAGCCAGAAATGTATTCTGATCCACTGTTGACTTCAAGATAATCCCTTAGCATACTGCTCAGTGATCTGCAGACCTTGGAAAGTCACGGTAGTTTAGGTCTCACTTTACACAGAGGTTTTACACTGCAGGAAAGATAGTCTAATCCCAAATATCTTTGCTGACTAACTCTCTCCTGGAAATCTGCTAAGTCATCCCCACTTTAAAACTAACCTACCTGAGTTCCTCTCCTGAGTAGATAACAACATATCTCCCAAAATACCCACATTAACTTGGAAAACCACCTACTCACTTGAATTTCTGCTGAAAACTGTAAGAAACAGAAATGCCTGCATACTGTATGACTCTATTTACATAAAAATGTCCAAAATAGGCAAATCTGCAGACAGAAAGTAGATTTCGTGGTTGCTTAGGGCTGTGGGAGTTGGGTAAGAAATACAGACTGACTGCTAATGATATGGAATTTAACTATGAAGAGATAAAAACATTCTAAAATTAATTACAGTGATGGTTACACACACTATGAGCACAATAAAAAGCACGGAATTATATACTTTAAATGGGCGAATTGTATGAAATATGAATTATATCTCAAAGACCTGTTATTTAAAAACTGTAAGATTCATAAAACACAATAGCAAAAAAAAAAAATCTGACTAAAAAATGAGCAGATGATGTGACTAGGCATTCTTCTAAAGAAAACAGACAGATGGCTAAGAGAGGCATGAAAAGATATTTAACATCACTAATCACCAGGAAAATATAAAACAAAACCACAATGAGCACAATGAGATGCCATCTCACACCTGTCAGAAAGCTATTATCAAAGAGATAAGAAATAACAAGTGTTGGAGAAGATGTGGCAAAAATGGGATTCTCATGTACTGTTGGTGGGAAGGTAAAGTGATATGACTACTATGGAAAACAGTACAGAGGTTCATGAAAAAATGAAAAACAGAGCTACCATAAGACCTAGCAATTCTAGCCCTAGGCATTTATCTGAAGAATATAAAAACACAAACTCAAAAAGATATGTGCACTTCTATGTTCATTACAACATTGTTTCAATAACCAAGACAGAGAAACAATCTAAATGTCTATCAGTGGGTGAATGGACAAAGAAGACATTGGTAAATAAATACAATGCAATGGTAATCCTCCATAAAAAGGAAAACTCTTAAATTTTCAACATGGATGGACCTTGAGAGAACTATGTTAAGTAAAATAAGTCAGACACAGAAAGATATTCACAAGAAAATGAGAAGCTTTTAAAGAACTTTTATGGAATAAATTCTAAGATCCATTGTTAAGTGAAATGCAAGGTGCAAAACAATGTGTATAAAAATTTAATAATTTGTGTACAAAGGGGAAATATTCATGAATAGTTCTGTAAAGATATACAAGATACCAATGATATCGGTTCTTTCTAGGGAGGGAAAAGAAGTAACTAGAGGATAGATAAGAGGGATTTTTAAACTCTGTATCTTTGTATTCCTTTTTAATTTTGAACCATGTAATGCATCAAACATAAATAAATAAAGTATAAGTTAAAAATGTGTGCTAAGGGGCAAAGTCTTTTAAAATAGAACAGCCTCTTTTATAGGTGAAATGTAAAAATAATTTTCAATCAGATGTAACAGAATGACCACAAGCATCTTCCCCCTGAAATCTCTCTACAGTTAACAGGCAAGGAGTAAAAAAGGAATAAACTCATAAACAAGAATGAAAAGAATATAGATATCAAAGGCTGAAGTAAGACATCCTGGAATGTGAAGTCAAGTGGGCCTTAGAAAGCATCACTATGAACAAAGCTAGTGGAGGTGATGGAATTCCAGTGGAGCTATTTCAAACCCTAAAAGATGATGCTGTGAAAGTGCTGCACTCAATATGCCAGCAAATTTGGAAAACTCAGCAGTGGCTACAGGACTGGAAAAGGTCAGTTTTCATTCCAATCCCAAAGAAAGGCAATGCCAGAGAATGCTCAAACTACCACACAATTGCACTCATCTTACATGCTAGTAAAGTAATGCTCAAAATTCTCCAAGCCAGGCTTCAGCAATACGTGAACCGTGAACTTCCAGATGTTCCAGCTGGTTTTAGAAAAGGCAGAGGAACCAGAGATCAAATTGCCAATATCCGCTGGATCACAGAAAAAGCAAGAGGGTTCCAGAAAAACATCTATTTCTGCTTTATTGACTATGCCAAAGCCTTTGACTGTGTGGATCACAATAAACTATGGAAAATTCTGAAAGAGATGGGAATACCAGACCACCTGACCTGCCTCTTGAGAAACCTATATGCAAGTCAGGAAGCAACAGTTAGAACTGGACACGGAACAACAGACTGGTTCCAAATAGGAAAAGGAGTACGTCAAGGCTGTATATTGTCACCCTGCTTATTTAACTTCTGTGCAGAGTATATCATGAGAAATGCTTGGCTGGAAGAAACACAAGCTGGACTCAAGATTGCCGGGAGAAATATCAATAACCTCAGATATGCAGATGACACTACCCTTACGGCAGAAAGTGAAGAGGAACTAAAGAGCCTCTTGATGA
>SJYV01047380.1:2161710-2178703 GCA_006410875.1 Neotragus pygmaeus | reverse complement strand
AAAGTTAAGACCAACCTAGACAGCATGTTAAAAAGCAGAGACATTGCTTTGCCAACAAAGGTCCATCTAGTCAAGGCTATGGTTTTTCCAGTGGTCATGTATGGATATAAGAGTTGGACTGTGAAGAAGGATGAGCATCGAAGAATCGATGCTTTTGAACTATGGTGTTGGAGAAGACTCTTGAGAGCCCCTTGGACTGCAAGGAGATCCAACCAGTCCATTCTGAAGGAGATCAGCCCTGGGATTTCTTTGGAGGGAATGATGCTGAAGCTGAAACTCCAGTACTTTGCCCACCTCATGCGAAGAGTTGACTCATTGGAAAAGACTCTGGTGCTGGGAGGGATTGGGGGCAGGAGGAGAAGGGGACGACAGAGGATAAGATGGCTGGATGGCATCACTGACTCGATGGATGCAAGTCTGAGTGAACTCCGAGAGATGCTGATGGACAGGGAGGCCTGGCGTGGTGCAATTCATGGGGTCGCAAAGAGTTGGACACAACTGAGCGATTGAACTGAACTGAACTGATGGGTAAAGACAAGAAAGATGGGACAAAATAATGACATGCATTTGCTAGAGCTATTGGATCATTTCGGGGAAAAACAGCAATTATTTGATAGAAAACTAAGTAAAAACACAAGAAAGGACAACTGAACTAGGCGCAGCCATGAATAATATTCATAGAGTCAGCAGGAAACACTGTCCAGTGATTTAGCCAAAAACTATGAAAGGGAAATGGTAGGAAGAGAAGGGATATAGGTATGTGTGTACGGGCATGTGTGTGCATGTGGATGTTAATCCTCCATCCAACCTACAGGAAATGAGTAGATAATGTGCAGAAATTTTAACATTGAGATCTGTGAAAGAATTTTACATATAAATATACTAGAACAAACTACTTAAGGTGGGTGGAAGGAATGATTATCACTGAGGACTAACTGTGAGGGGTAAGCTGGGAAGGAGACAAGCTTCTCCATTCTTCACAAAGGATGTCAAAGAAATTAACAGATACATACTAATTTAAAAAACTAGAAAAAAGGTAAAATGTATATTAACCTGGGAAGAAGCTCTAGTTTGAAAGAACAATGACGGTGAAGAGGTAATGCACAAGGAACTTTTCCTTCCGATTCCAAAAAATAATCACCAGTCTGTGACTGTCCTCTCCTGCTGCAGCTCAAGGACACAAAGTGGAGAAAGGTTGACCCTGGAGAGAAGGAGACTGCTACCCTCTAGCAGATACTTCAGTTGTTACATTAGAGACTGCTCATTATGATGGAAATTAACAATCATTTCAGCTCCAAGAATCCAGGAAGCTGCACAAACTGGGGAAGTTGGTATTAAATCAAGGAAGTATGGGGAACTCAACTGAATAGCCAGGTTGTCTTTGTAATTAGAGTTAATGATAATGTCTAGCATGCCAACATAATGTTCAGTTTCTCTAAAGCTCCAAAGTTGTGCTAAGTATGGACAAGCCCTAACACATTTATAAAGATTTAAGGCGAGTGAGTGTTACTCAGTCCTGAGGAAAAAAGAAGGTTAGACTAATAAGTTGAAGATTTGTAAGAATGGTGGTACAGTACCTACAGTCTGCCTCTTTAAACCAAGATCTAAATAATATACTCAAACACTAAAATCAGGCAAATATATTTACTTAACATTGTTCTCTAATTCCCATTTTGGAAGGAAAAAAGCTATAATCTATATTTAGTGACAGTTAACTGTAGCCAGAAGCCATTTGGATTATCAAATATTTATTTATTATAATAAATGAAAATCTTGTAGCAAAGACAGTAAAAATTCTTAACGTTTAATGACTGTTTTCAATATGCCAGGCATGGTCTTAAGCACTTTTTATGCCTTCATCTGTTTAATGCTTCCAACAATCCTTTGCAGTAGATGCTATTAATACTATCATTCCTAATTTTACCGTGGGAGAAGTTGAGGAATAGAAGGGTGAAAAATATGATCACAGAGCTGCCATGTGACAAGAGCAGAACTGCAAGCCCACATCTGCTATACCAGTTTTGCAAATCCTAACCGTAAAGACAGCAAATTATACATTTTCAAGTGTTTCTCAGCTATAAGATTTACTTTCTATTAGACTCCAAGGTCAGAGGAAGGAGAGGCACTCTGCCTCCTGTATGAACAGGCAGAATCCTCTCGTGTTCCAGTTGGGCTTCATAGGAACTGCTTTGTTCTTAATTGGTATATTTACTTATTTATATTTATCTCAATGTGGAAAAGGGAAATAGCAATGTTAATGAAATTCACAAATGACTTTGACTTGAGATGCTGCTGACATTAGCGATGACAGAGGAGACCTACAGGGAAACCTGGATTTTAGTGAGTTTCTGTTTTTAATCAGTGATTCTCAAATATCTCCATGTCACTTCTTTATGGGCTACTGCAATTCCCCTAAATCTCTTATTCTACTGCCCACCCCTCAAATAAATAAAACCCAAGTCAGCATCAAAAAACTTAGAATCTACCTTGTTAGGACTGCCTTTATCAATTACTTCTGGGCGATACAGAACGGAGCTGAGAAAAGTGAGCCGTAAGAACACGATGATCAAGGGCTCTATTGTAAGCACAGAAATACAAAGAAAGCTGCCCTAATACTGACTGAAGGCATAAGTGAGGAAGGAAGAGAAAACAGCAATTAGTGCTGCTTTGAGAGTAATCATTGCCCTGTGCATTCAGAGAAACTTGCATTTCAGCTGATCCTGGGTGAAAAAGAAGCAGGATGTTATTTATTGAGTTCTCTTTACGGTAGCTTTCAAACATTAACATTCTCTTTATGCCATCAAAAGAAACAACTGCTGATAATATAAAGAGAGGGCCTTCTGATTTTCCAGAAAACAGTCTGTAGTTCTCTTTTAGCTGAATCTAGGCAAGAAACAGTCTTGGAAGAACCCCGAGCTAGGTGGTCACAGTACAGGGAGTACCACCTTATTTCCAGATTGATTTCTTTGTAAGTTTTCTACTGACATTTCACCTCAAACGCAGGCAAAGAGAAGCTGCAGAATCAGCAAAGCTGAGTGATGCATAGGGTTCTCACTAGTTTTGAGAGTCAAAGCCTCCCAGGGGAGTGATCACCGGCCTGAAACTCTAACAAGACATCGCTGATCTTTCTCATGATCCAGTGTCTTAAGGCTCAAAGATCTGCTCTATGCTTTGGGTACCAAGCAGTGATAGAGGCAAGATAGAAACTCCTGAGTTCTCCCTTTTTTCCTTCAGTTGAACGTAGCAGATATCCTAAGATGATTAGGTAAGTCTTTAGGTATTCTGGGCAAAGACTGGCTTAGAAAAAGTGACTGTTGTGAAATCAGTAACCATGACATGTAGGATATAAACGGTAGTTTCATATGGAAACCAGGTAGCGCTGCTATAAATTTGCCCTGATAAAATGCATATATATAGTTAAACACCCTGCCTACAATCCTGGCAAGTGACCAGACCTTTAGTCAGGGCCCTTAGGTTAAAAATCACTCTGCTAAGAAAGGCATCTATAAACAGAGGAGAAAAGGAGAAGCCTTGAAAAACTATTTCCACAATCAAAAGAACGTGACTTCTTCCCTCAACCATACACAAAAAATACATGGTCACTATAAAAGATTCAAACACTAGAGAAAAACATAAGAAAAAAGTCATCCATGGATATATGGGAGGATTGAGGAGTACAGGCTATGGGGAACCAGTCTCTTTTTAGGGTAATGAAAATATTCTAAGATGGATTGTGGTAATAGATGTGCAACTCTGAATACACTCAAAGCTATTATATTATATACCTAAAAAAAGCAAATGGTAAGGTATGTGAATTATATCTCAATAAAGCTGTCTTAAAAATAACAAACTTGAAACCTGAAATCAACATAAGCATTTCAGTGCCCTCTCATCCATACCTCACTCTTGTGAATAAATACATGCACACACACGCACACGCATGTATACACACACTTTTTATAGTGAACAATTTTGTTTTATTTTATAGTCTTCTTTTCTTCTGGGAAGATTTGGAGGGGGGGTGTTTATTCCCTCAGATGGCTTGGCTTTCACACTACATCATTTTGAGTTGTCTAACAATAATGAAAACTTTAATAGCAATACTATTATTTAGCATGGAGAAATGGTAAGGATTCTTTTCAATTTTACTTTCTTTAAAAAGAGGGGGAAAGGGGTCAATTAAAAAATACAAATTGGTTATATAAGAGCATACAGAAGTAATCTGCAGCTATGGCATAAATCCTAAAGCTTGGAAAACAGCTTTAGAATAAAGGCAATGGAAATCATTCTTTTTTTTTTTTTTTTACTTTACAACACTGTATTGGTTTTGCCATACATTGACATGAATCCACCACAGGTGTACATGAGTTCCCAACCCTGAATCCCCCTCCCACCACCCTCCTCATATCATTCTTTCACACACATTAACCGAGTTCTACTATGTGCCAGGTACTAAGTGTTACAAATGTAATAAGACAGTGCCTATCTAGAGAGAGACAAATCAAACAATGATTACAAGACAGTGTGGTTAGTACAGCGTTTTTGGGTGTAATGAGAACACAGGGAGAGAAAAGTGAAAAAAGGGTTTAGGAAGGGGTGGGGCTTCCTGGAGAAGGGGACAAATGAGCTATGAAAGCACAAGGTTCTTCAACTGGGTTCTTCAATTGCAAGCTGCCCCTGGGACCAAGAGCCATTTGCATAATTATTCATCAATGGAAAACATTTCATAGACTTTGTTAGACAAAATTAGTATAAGCACCTGCTGCTGCTGCTGCTAAGTTGCTTCAGTTGTGTCCAACTCTGTGCAACCCCATAGACGGTAGCCCACCAGGCTCCCCCGTCCCTGGGATTCTCCAGGCAAGAACACTGGAGTGGGTTGCCATTTCCTTCTCCAATGCATGAAGTGAAAAGTCAAAGTGAAGTCGCTCAGTCGTGTCCGACTCTTAGCGACCCTATGGACTGCGGCCTACCAGGCTCCTCTGTCCCTGGGATTTTCCAGGCAAGAGTACTGGAGTGGGATGCCATTGCCTTCTCCAGTATAAGCACCTAACTCTTATTTATATTCTTAGGGTAGATTTCCCCAAAGATAAAGAACTGGCTCCAACATAAAATGTTCCAATTACTTTATAGAGTTCAAGGGTGCCTATTTCACTACAATTGGCCAGCACTGAATATTCCCATCTTAAAAAAATCTTTTTGAAATGGTGTAAAAAACTGTATTTCATTATTATCTTAATCTACATTTCTCTGCCTATTAGAAAAGTTCTTTAAATCTTTATTCCCTGGAGAAGGGAACAACAACCCACTCCAGTGTTCTTGCCTGGAGAATCCCACGGACAGGGGAGCCTAAAATGCTACAGTCCATGGGGACTGGGCAATTTCCACATTCCTCTACCATGAATTGCCTATTTTTAAATTATTTTTTTATTGAAGGATAATTGCTTTACAGAATTTTGTTGTTTTCTATCAAACCTCAACATGAATCAGCCAGAGGTATACATATATCCCCTCCCTTTTGAAACTCCCTCCCATCTCCCACCCCATCCTACCCCTCTAGGTTGATACAGAGTCCCTGTTTCAGTTTCCTGAGCCATACAGCAAATTCCCATTGGCTATCTATTTTACATGTGGTAATATAAGTTTCCATGTTACTCTTTCCATACATCTCATCCCCTCCTCCCCTCTCCCCATGTCTATAAGTCTATTCTCTATGTCTGTTTCTCCACTGCTGCTCTGTAAATAAATTCTCCAGTACCATTTTTCTAGATTCTGTATATATGCATTAGAATATGATACTAATCTTTCTCTGACTTCATTCTATATAATAGGTTCTAGGTTCATCCACCTCATTAGAACAGACACAAATTCATTCCTTTTTATGGGTGAGTAATATTCCACTGTGTATATGCACCACAACTTCTTTATCCATTCATCTGTCAATGGACATCTAGGTTGTTTCCATGTTCGAGCTATTGTACTTAATACTATAATGACAATGGGATACATGCGTCTTTTTCAATTTTGGTTTCCTCAGAGTATATGCCTAGGTGTGGGGTTGCTGGGTGGTTTTATACCTAGTTTTCTAAGGAATCTCCATACTGTCTTCCATTGTGGCTGTATCAATTTACAGTCCCACCAACAGTGCAAAAGCATTCCTTTTTCTCCACACCTTCTCCAGCATGTACTATTTGTAGACTTTTTGATGATGGCCATTCTGACCAGTGTGAGGTGGTATCTCACTGTGGTTTTGATTTGCATTTCTCTAATAATGAGCAACACTGAGCATCTTTTCATGTGTTTGTTAGCCAATCTGTATGTCTGCTTTGGAGAAATGTCTGTTTAGGTCTTTTTACCACTTTTTGATTGGGTTGTTTTGTTTTTCTGGTATTGAGTTGTATGAGCTGCTTGTATAATTTGGAAATTAATCCTTTGTCAGTTGTTNAAACAAGACCCATATACATGCTGTCTACAAGAAACCCACTTCAAACCTCAAGACACATACAGACTGAAAGCGAGAGGATGGAAAAATATATTCCATGCAAATGGGAAGCAAAAGAAAGCTGGAGTAGCAATCCTCATATAAGACAAAATAGACCTTAAAATAAAGATTATAAGAGATAAGGAAGGACACTACATAATCATCAAGGGATCAATCCAAGAGGAAGGCATGTAACAGTTCTAAGTATCTACGCACCCGATTTAAGAGCACCTCAGTACGTAAGGCAAACACAAGCAGACATAAAAGGAGAAACTGATAGTGACACAATAATAGTAGGAGACTTTAACACCCCACTCACACTAATGGACATATCATCAAAACAGAAAATTAATAATGAAACACAAGTCTTAAATGATACTTTAGATGAGACGGACCTCATTGATATCTTCAGGACATTCCATCCAAATGCAGAATACACCTTCTTCTCNCTTTAACACCCCACTCACACTAATGGACATATCATCAAAACAGAAAATTAATAATGAAACACAAGTCTTAAATGATACTTTAGATGAGACGGACCTCATTGATATCTTCAGGACATTCCATCCAAATGCAGAATACACCTTCTTCTCAAGTGCACGTGGAACATTCTCCAGGATAGACCACATCTTGGGTCACAAATCAAACCTCAGTAAATTTAAGAAAACTGAAATCCTATCAACCATCTTCTCCAACCACAACACTATGACACTAGACACTACATGAAAAAAACTGTAAGAAACACAAACACATAGAGATTAAACAACACGTTTCTAAATAACCAACAGGTTACTGAATCAATCAAAAGGGAAATCAAAAGATTGCTAGAAACAAATGACAATGAAAACACAACAACTCAAAACCTATGGGGTACAGCAAAAGCAGTTCTAAGAGAGAAGTTTATAGCAAATACAATTCTACCTCAAGAAACAAGAAAAACATCGAACAGACAACCTAACTTTATACCTAAAACAACTGGAAAAAAGAACAAAACCCCCCAAGATTAGCAAAAGGAAAGAAATCATAAAGATGTGAGCAGAAATAAATGAAAAGGAAATGAAAGAAACAACAGTAAAGATTAATAAAACTAAAAGCTGGTTCTTTGAGAAGATAAATAAAATTGACAAGCCTTTAGCCAGACTCATCAAGAAAAAAAGAACCAAATCAATAAAATTAGAAATGAAAAAGGAGAGGTTAAACAGACAATGCAGAAATACAAAGGATTATAAGAGACCATTATGAACAGCTATATAGCAATAAAATGGATAACCTGGAAGAAATGACAGATTCTTAGAAAAGTTCAATCTTCCAAGACTGAACCAAGAAGAAACAGAAATTATGAACAACCCAATTACAAGCACTGAAATTGAAGCTATGATCAAAAATCTCCCAAAAAACAAAAGCCCAGGATCAGATGGCTTCACAGGAGAATTCTATCAAACGTTTAGAGAAGAGCTAATGCCTATCCTTCTAAAACTCTTTCAAAAAACTGCAGAGGAAGGAACACTTCCAAACTCATTCTATGAGGCCACCATCACCCTGATGCCAAAAACAGACAGAGACAACACAAAAAAAATAAAACTACAGGCCAATATCACTGATGAACATAGATGCAAAAATCCTCCCAACAAAATTTTAGCAAACAGAATTCAGCAACACATCTAAAAGCTCATATACCATGATCAAGTTGGGTTTATTCAATTAGGACTCTTCGATATGTGAAACACAATCAATGTAATACATCATATTAACAAACTGAAAGATAAAAACCATATGATAATCTCAGTAGATGCAGAAAAAGCCTTTGACAAAATTCAGCACCCATTTATGAATAAAACTTTTCATAAAATGGGCATAGAATGAACCTGCCTCAACACAGTAAAGGCAATACATGATAAGCCTATAGCAAACATTATTCTCAATGGTCAAAAACAGAAAGCATTTGAAAGCATTCTCTCTAAGATCAGGAACAAAACAAGGGTGTCCACTTTCACCACCATTACTCAATATAGTTTTAGAAGTCCTAGCTACAGCAATCAGAGAAAAAAAAAAAAAAAGAAATAAAAGGAATCCAGATTGGAAAAGAAGAAGTAAGGCTCTCACTGTTTGATGACATGATACTGTACATAGAAACCCAAAATTAAAAAAAAAAAAAAGAAAGAAAGAAAGAAAGAAACCCCAAATTATTACAGCTAATCAGTGAATTTGCATTTGAATTGTAGATGACTCTTGAGGGTCCCTTGGACTGCAAGCAGATCAAACCAGCCCATCCTAAAAGAAATCAATCCTGAATATTTATTGGAAGGACTGATGTTGAAGCTGAAACTCCCAATACTTTGGCCACCCAATGCAAAGAACTGACTCCTTGGAAAAGACCCTGTTGCTGGGAAAGATTGAAGGCAGGAGGAGAAGGGGATTGGAGGATGAGATGGTTGAATGGCATCACTGACTTCACGGACATGGGTTTGAGCAAGCTCTGGGAGCTGATGATGGACAGGGAAGCCTGGTGTGCTGCAGTCCATGGGGTCGAAAAGAGGTGGACACGACAGAGTGAATGAACTGAGCTGAACTGAAGTCCAACATCCAAAGTCTTCTGGGACATTGTTTCCTTGTGCTTGGCTATTTTGTGACTATGTTCTAATTATTATACATAAATAAATATACAATAATTATTTTGAGAGAAGGAATGGGTAGTTATTGCTTAATGGTTAAAGAGTTTCTGGGTGAGCTGATGAAAAAGTTTTGGGAATAGAAGTGACACAACATTGTAGATATATTTAATGCCACTAAATTGTACATTTAAAGATGGTCAGAATAGCAAATTTTATAATAAATTTATTAAAAAATTATTATGAGGATTCTTTCAGGTNCTGATGAAAAAGTTTTGGGAATAGAAGTGACACAACATTGTAGATATATTTAATGCCACTAAATTGTACATTTAAAGATGGTCAGAATAGCAAATTTTATAATAAATTTATTAAAAAATTATTATGAGGATTCTTTCAGGTCTAGGGTGACGGTCCCTTCTTCTATAGAGATATGTTTTTTTGTAAGACATCCACAGATGCCACAAGTATATAAATATTTAAAACTCTAATTCCCAGTTTGAACTTTCCTGAATCCCAGTAATACAAATCTGCAAGAGAGGTGGACCATTCTGGGATTATAATCTCTCCAGTGACAAGACAATGCCCTTCCCTGTCCCTGGGGATAAGGTGAAGGAATACCATTTTCACTTTTTAATTCACCTGAAGGTGTATTCCTTTGGAATCTAAGAAAGCTTAATGCTAGAGGTCTTCTGTTAGACTCCCCATTTCAAGTTGGGACTAGCCAGGCTTTCATTTCTACAGGCTGACCTTGAAGAGCAGGAAATTAAAACTTAATTTCAGCAAATACCCTGAGGGCAAATGCAGGTTCTTAAGCTCCATTTACCTTTTAGGATCTTGCTTTCTCTTAAGAACACACTCCAGTATTCTGGCCTAGAGGATTCCATGGACTGTAGAGTCCATGGCGCTGCAAAGAGTCGGACATGACTGAGCCACTTTCACTTTCTCTTCAGATGTTAGCTTGGTAATTCGCTGTTTTCTTGTTAGCTTTTTTATGCTTTTAAAGTGTCTTATATATGTTAACCTGCATAAAATTGTTTCAGCTGAGGTATCTCATCGTGGGACATCATCGACTCAATGGACATAAGTTTGAGCAAACTCCAGGAAATAGTGAAGGACAGGGAAGGCCGGTGCACTTCAGTTCATGGGGTCCCAGAGTTGCACATGACTGAGCGACTGAATGACAGTATCTCATCATTGGCTTCCCTGGTGGTTCAGTGGTAAAGAATCTACCTGCCAATGCAGGAGACACGAGATGTGGGTTTGATCCCTGGGTCAGGAAGATGCCCTAGAGGAGGAAATGGCAACCTAGAAAATTCCTGAGACAGGAGCCTGGTGGGCTACAGTACAGGAGGTCACAAAGAGTCTGAGCACATACTGAGCATACATCTCACCATTATTGGAAATGAAGAGAGAACTGTATTTTCTTCTAGATTTTTGTCTAGTTTGAATAGAAGATTTAATGTTTTCACACACCTGTCAGACATGGTACATATTGAGATTTCTTTGTTGTAACAGCATGTAAGATTTTCCATTTACCATATCTGTCATCCTAAACAAGTGACAGTGCCTTTCCTTTATACTGCTATCTCACTGAACTTAACCTGAAGTTATTTTCACATTTTTCACACACAATTTTTGACCCACTCAACAACCTAACAAGTGTCATATACAAAAACTTCTAAAATGAACTGATGAAAGACCAAACACACGGTGCCACTAGAGAATCATTTAAGAGCAGAGCAGGGTAGGTCTGTGAGCTATAGTTTTCCTTTTATGTCCTTGTTATGAATAGCATCTAGATAGACATATCTGGACAAAATTTTGCTTCTATTTTAACCATTTGGTTGCTCAGCTGCAAGACAAGAAATAATAGATAGATTCAATTTTATCTAATTAGTATTCCTCGACTTAGTAATTCTGAAAACTGAATCACTTTGCAACCTAAATATAGAAAAGTTATTATTATGGTCTGGTTCCTAAGCAACCATTTCATTAAGAAAAGCTCCACTTGGGAAAAACATCTGTTTGTCAGTAAGGTTTCTGCTGTTATCATATAATTTCACAGTGAAAATGCCATGGTCACCCTGTGCCTTAGTAATCCCTAGTTGTGAAAAGGTCAACAGAGGGTACTATAATAGAGAGCCATCTGTTTCAATCTGGGATAGTCCCTGAAACTTGTTACCAGCTTTCCTAAACCACCACATAATTTAAAGGCCATTATCTTCTGGTTATAAAAGCAATAAATGTTCATGCTAGAGAACATGAAACCTGTAAGAAAAATGGCACAAAGAAAATAAAAGTCATCTGAGTTTTTGATGTCTTCATATTAGATCTCACTTGAAAAATGTATTTTGCTGCTATAAAAAAAAATTTGAAAACCACTGACCTAAAATAATTCCATATGTTTTTGCCTTTGTCATCTGCAATAAGAGTATTTTTTGTAATGTTTAGGTGCTGTGTGTTGGACAACTGAACTGAGAGATTTCTACAGTCAAACATTCAGTGACAATCTGACGGGGTGAGAAGGTGATGAAAGTTATGTGCCACATGACATATCACATGTGACACGGATTATAAAACTTCCCTGTCAGGTTACGTAGATGGCCCAGGACAGTGATTTTTTGAACTTTTTGTTGTTATTTTTAAAGCAGCAGAATCTTGTTTTCCCATAGTTTTTTGAGGAGGCTCAATGAAAGAGAGAAAAAGAAAGAGCCTATTCAGCCCACCCCTTCTTCACTGATCTTTGGGGTCGTCTGGTCTGCAGGCTCCTCCCCTGGTACAGCTGCTACTTCATTTTGCCCTGGGTCTGGATCATTGGTCCCTCCCTTCTTCACTAGGCACCAGATCTCAGCTTAAGGGTCACTTCCTCCTACCCCTTTCTGTCAGGTAAAATGTCCCTAACACAGGCTCTCGTATCACTGTGTACCTTTCTTCCCAGCATCCGTCAAAGCCTCACTTCACATTTGTGTGACTTTTTTTTTAACTTTTAAAGACTTTTTTTTTTCCTTTGATGTGAACCATTTTTAAAGTCTTTATTGAATTTGTTACAATATTGCTTCTGTTTTATGTTTTGGTATTTTGGTCCCGAGGCATGTGGGATCTTAGCTCCCCAACCAAGGATCGAACTCACACCCCCTGCATTGAAAGGTGAAGTCTCAACCACCAGACTGTTTGAGGAAGTCCCATTTGGGTGACTTTTTGATTAGCATTTGTCCCCTGCATCTCCTCCCTGGCTCAGACTATACATTCCATGGATGCAGGGTACGACTGTTTTTCCTCAGCAGTATGCTGAGCACAGCACCCTTACACAGAGTAGGTGGTCAATGAATATTAGTTGAGTGAATGACCATTTAAAACTATTAAGGAAAAAACCAACAGCCAAAGATATTTTACAGTCTTTCTGTCACTGTCTAAAGTCAGGTTACCAAAAATGGAAAACAGATGTTGAGCCTAAAATACAAAAGTGCTTCAGGGGGGCTTCCCTGGTGGCTCAGTGGTAGAGAATCTGCCTGCAACCAAGCTTGTGCACCACAACTACTTGAGCCTGTGCTCCAGAGCTCAGGAGCCACAATTACTGAGCCCAAGTGCAGCAACTACTGAAGCCCGAGCACCCCAGAACCCATGCCCTGCAACAAGGGAGTAGTCCCTGCTTACCTCAACTAGAGAAAAGTCCTCACAGCAATGAAGACCCAGCACAGGCAAAATTAAATTTAAGAAAAAGGAAAGAAAAAAAAGTGCTTCAGAAACCACCTTCTCCTAAGAAAGAAAAGTTTAGCAATCGTGCCTTGGCAGGTGGACGGAAGGATGACCTAATTAGGTCTTTGGTAGCGCAGAGTCTGTGATCTGCATTTCCTGAGGCTCAGTTCATTCCCTATCTTCCAGCCTCCTTGGGGACAGTAGAGATGTCACAAGGTCAGGAAAAAAAATCAAGTGTAAAAGTCTAATGCAAAAATCTAAAAGTGAGTTGCTCAAAACTACACTGTTAAGTCCATTTTTCCACCACTGCCCAAGATCTTGACGTGACCACAGAGGGGGAAATTGATGTTTCAATCAGTTAAAAATGTTAAACCTATGATTCAGCAACACAAGTAACTATGTCAAGGTGAATAAAAACATATAATTGGGCTTATTAAGTGTGTGAATAACTTCAAGAATCATCTTAATCACACTGGATGTGATGAGGAATTTTAATTTGTATTTGAAATGAAGGGTAAGATAAACACATTAGTTTGAGAGGGAAGAGCAAGAGAGGGTGACTCTCCAGCTGTTGCCTCAAAGAAATTCCAGTAAAATATGGGACAGACCTAGAAAACGGACTTGTGGACACAGGACAGGAAGGGAAGGAGAGGGTGGGATAAATTCAGAGTAGCACTGACATAAATACACTGCTGCTGCTGCTGCTAAGTCGCTTCAGTCGTGTCCAACTCCACAGACAGCAGACCACCAGGCTCCCCCATTCCTGGGATTCTCCAGGCAAGAACACTGGAGTGGGCTGCTATTTCCCTTCTCCAATGCATGAAAGTGAAAAGTGAAAGTGAAGTCGCTCAGTCGTGTCCGACTCTTCTCTACCCCATGGACTGCAGCCTATCGGGCTGCCCCATCCATGAGATTCTCCAGGCAAGAGTATTGGAATGGGTTGCCACGTATAAAACAAGGGCTNGGGGGGGAGGGGGGGATGGGAGGGAGGGTCAAGAGAGAGTGGATATATGTATACTTATGGCTGATTCACACTGTTGTACAGCAGAAACTCATACAACACTGTAAAGCAATTATACTCCAATTAAAAAAGTAAAAAAGATTAATTCCTTAGAGATTAAAGGAATACTGTACTTAAAGATAAGTCTTAAGAATAACTTGCTATTTTAGTTGTGAGCTCTCTTGTTCTTTCATCCTTGTCTTCAAATTATCAACTTGACTAAAGAAAGGACGGCTCCAGGGCAAAATTTAAATAGCTGTTCTGCAGGGAAGGTATTTACAAACTTCTTAATAGCGTGTAGACATTGAAGCAAGTGAGTTTTTATCCCTAGGTGTCTCATAAGTGCCTTATAGGTAATAAATTCTGCCTTAGTGACAGCTAGTTTACACGAATAGGAGGTAAAGGATTTGAAATGAGCCCTGGAAACCAAGAAATTAAGTCGTATGTAATTGCTTAGCAGAAAATGTCAAGATCCACTGGTTCCATGGCTTAATTCTACTGCCTGAAAGAGCAGAGGCCATGGTGATTGGAGATGGTGAGAAAAAGGAAAGGAGAGAGAGGAGGGAAGGACAGAGAGGTCTATGGCCTTGACTTTGGAGTTGATGCTAGACTTCATCACTCACTGGTTAGCCTTTTATTGGCAACAATCTTTGAGCTTTGGTTTCTTTGTCTGAAAAATCAGTAGATAAAGATATTGACTCTTACAGAGTTTTTATGAGGAGTAAATCAATTAATGCAAGTTACATCTGATATGTGGCTGGTGCTCAGTAAATGGATTGGCCCAACATCTTAACCTGAACGAACTTTTTGGACAATCCAATAGAAACAAGGAGATAAAATAACAACCATCAACAAGCATGATGCTTTCAAATCCAGGCAGCTCATCACCAAGACATTACTGGTGGACTGGCAACAACAAAAAGCCTTTAAAGCCCTCCTAGAGCCCACAAAGAAAGTTCAGCTGCCTTGTCTTGGCATTCTGACAGCTTATGGAGTCTAGCCTAGTCCCATTTCTCCCCATCCTTCCCACTTTGCTCCACTAACAATCTGAATTGCTTACAGTACTACCTGCCTTTATACTTGCCCTACTCTTGAACACCTTCCTACCTTTGCTTTTCTTTCAACTTCAGTCCCCTCGCTCCACCTCCACATTCTAAATCCTGCTCATCCCTATTAACAATCCTAAGAACTCCATGAAAAACGGTTTTGGATTTTTCTAAGTTTATTTTTTAAAGTATATATAATGCTATTAATTTGAGAACAAAAAATAAAAGTATGTAACTCAGTGATCTTTAGTATATTACAAAGTTGTCCAATGATCACCATTATCTAAGCCCAAAACATTTCATTATCTCCCCAAAGAAACCTCATATTCATTATCAGTCACTCCCTGTTTCCCTCTTCTCATTCTCTGGCAACCACGAAACTGCCTTCTATCTCTATGGATTTGCCTACTCTGGACATTTCATACAAAATGTGGTCTTTTGTGTGTGGCTCCTTTCATTTACCATGTTCTGAAGGTTCAGTCACTTTATAGCATGAATCAGTACTTCGTTCTTTTTTGTTGCTAAATAATATTCCACTATTTAAATATACCATCTTTAATTTATCCATTCATCAGGTGATAGAAGTTTAGGTAGTTTCTACTGTGAATGAAAAATATCGCCTGCCCAACCGGTAAATAAAAGATGTTACAGCTGTTAAGCCATCACATTACAGTCTCTCTGATGGTGAGCTCTGGGGGAACTCTGGATGAAACAGGATGCCCGTCATATAGCAGTCAGCCACCCCCTGACTGCAGCCACCCTGACAGTGCCCCCTGAGGAGAGTCAGGATGAGAAGGCACAGGATGCAGGCAACAAACAGCGGAGGTGCTTAACAAAGGAATCACTTCAGTGAGCCCAGACATATCTTCCCATATATAGAAAAGCACTAAATTCCTTAACTTGACATATCTGGTTTCTTTAATTAACAGTAATCTTTTGATGTTCTGACTACCTGGTCTTCGTGGCAAAAACTCCTATATATCTTGGTTCCTCCCTTATCTCTTCAGAGTTATCTAAGATGTTGTGTCCCAGACTTGAAGTCCTCAGAAAGTCTGCCAATTAAAACATAATTCTTAACTTGTAGGCNTCTGACTACCTGGTCTTCGTGGCAAAAACTCCTATATATCTTGGTTCCTCCCTTATCTCTTCAGAGTTATCTAAGATGTTGTGTCCCAGACTTGAAGTCCTCAGAAAGTCTGCCAATTAAAACATAATTCTTAACTTGTAGGCTGTGCATTTTTTTCAGTCAACACTACTTTTTTGGCTATTACAAATAATGCTGCTATGAGGATTCATATGTAAGCTTTTGTGTGGACATGTGTTTTCATTTCTCTTGGGTGTATATCTAGGAGTGGAACTGGTGGATCATACGGTAACTATGTTTAACCTTTTGAGAACTGCCAGACTGTTCTTCAGAGGAGCTGCACTATTTTATGTTTTCACCAGCAGTGTATGGGCATTGCTTTCATAAGTTGTATTATTTTAAAGTAAGTAATTTTAAAATGCAATTTATTGGCATCAGAAATGTAACAAATATCAAGTCCTATCCAGAAAGCTACCTGTTTTTCTAATCCACAATCTCAGTAAACTATATATATCTCAGGATTCTTCTGAAGGCTCTCTCCTGACACTCCTAGAATGAGAATGGTGTCTCCAGTGCTGAAACAGTAATGACCAACAGTGGGAGTAAGGACTGGCAGTGTGAGGTACTTATGCCACTAACAGAACATGAGTTAGAGGTACACAGAGATTGCTTAAAAAATAACAGTATTGGGCTTCCCCGGTGGTCCAGCAGTTGAAAATCCACGTGCCAATGCAGGGGACATAGTTTCAATCCCTGCTCTTAGAAGATCCCATATACCACAGAGCAACTAAGTCCATGCATCGCAACTACTGAGCCCAGGCCCCGCAACTACTGAGGCCCCCATGCCCTAGAATCCATGCTCCACAACAAGGGAAGCCACTGCAAGCAGAAGCCCACGCTTGGCTACTAGAGAGTAGTCCCTGCTCGCTGCTACTAGAGAAAGTCCCTGTGCAGCAATGAAGACCCAGCCAAGCCAAAAATAAATAAATAAATCTTACACACACACACACACACACACACACACACAGAGTACTCACTGCCAAACGAGTAAAACCACACACACACACACACACA
>SJYV01047380.1:2151409-2161630 GCA_006410875.1 Neotragus pygmaeus | reverse complement strand
ACACACACACACACACACACACACACACACACACACACACAGAGTACTCACTGCCAAACGAGTAAAACCACACACACACACACACACAATCAAGCAAACATGAGATCAGCATATTATTAAGCTATAGGAAGAGTTCATTTGTAGTGAAACCATGGCTCATACACAGGCCTGGTTCTCCCATACCTTTGACCATCTGAGAACTCAGCCCTTGTGCCTTGGAAATAAACAACTATTTTAGAATTAATGATTTTTCCCTGTGACAAGAGCAGTCTTCAGAGATGAGAGACTTAAGATTCAAATCATAGTATTAACATTTGGTATCTGTGTCACTTTGGGCCAGCTGCTTAACCTCTTTGAGCCTCAGTTCCCTCATCTGTAAAACAGGGATAAAAGTTTCTAACTCACAGAGTTACTATGACAGGCACATAATAATAAGTGGTGACTTCTATAATGCTTATTTCCATCTCTTATATAGCAGTTATCCTGGGAAATGTTAGAAGGTGAAAATAACTAAACCTGAAGTAGCCAAGTATCTTTTACTTGTAGGTAAAAGTACTAAATTGCTAAATGTGTGCACGCATTCTAAGTCACTTCAGTCATGTTTGACTCTTTGTAACCCTATGGACTGTAACCTGCCAGGCTCCTCTGGCCGTGGGATGCTCCAAGCAAGAATACTACAGTAGGTTGCCATGCCCTCCTCCAAGGGATCTCCCTGACCCAGGGATGGAAGCCGTATATCTTATGTCTCCTACACTGGTAGGTGGGTTCTTTACCACTAGTGTCACCTGAGAAGCCCAAATTGCTAAATATTCTGATGTAAATATGAGTGAATCAATTTTCAATTGATAGAGGAAATCACTAGACANTTATGTCTCCTACACTGGTAGGTGGGTTCTTTACCACTAGTGTCACCTGAGAAGCCCAAATTGCTAAATATTCTGATGTAAATATGAGTGAATCAATTTTCAATTGATAGAGGAAATCACTAGACAGTATTTCAAAAATGAGCTCATGTAAAATGCAAGTATTAGGGGCTATAATATACAATCTTTAATTTGGAAAAGACATATTTCATCTGCACTGCAGTAAAATCAGGTACAATGGACTGGGAATCCCTAAGACATGGGTGTGGTGTTCCATTAGTCTCCCAACTTTTATGACTATAGGCAAGTCAATTCTTCATTTCTAAAAAAATTTTAACATGTGTTTTTATTGTATTTCAAGACTGTTCAACGAATCAAAAAGCTTTCTAGATTAAGCATTATTCAATTTTAATAAATACTGACAATCATATATCTGTTTTCCATCTTTAAAAGCACAACAATAGGAGTAAATTCTACCATATTTAGAAAGTTCAAGAGTAACCAAGTGTATTGGGGAAGCAGCGACAAGATTTGAAGGTCAACAAGGTTCAAATTATTACCTGCTATGTAATCTTCAAAAGGGGACTTAACCTGTGTAAGCCTCAGGATCTTTAGCTATAAAAAGAGGATATCTCTCATCACACCCAAAAATTAACTCAAAATGGATCACAGACTTAAACATTTAAGAGCCAAAACAACAAAACCACTGGAAGAAAACACAGAAGTAAATCTCAATTATCTTGGATGATTTCTTAGAAATGACACCTTCCTTATCAGACAGGAAACTGATAAGTCAGACTTTATCAACAGTAAGAAGTTTAGTGCCTCAAATGACACTAGGTATTTTTCCAAAGAAGATTATAAATGCACAATAAGCTCATGAAAAGATGCTCCACATCACTAGTCACTGGAGAAATGCAAATCAAAATCACAATGAGATACCAACTTCACACTCTAATACAGCTATACAAAAGGGCAGACAATAACAAGTATCAGTCAGGACCCAGAGAAACTGGAGCCCTCATACACTGTCCCTGGGAAAGTACATTGGTGTGGCCACTCAGGAAAAGTTTGCCAGCTCCTCAAAGGGTTAAACACAGAATTACCATAAGACCCAGTAATTCTGCTCCAATGTGTACACCCGGAAGCAATGAAACGTATGTCCACACAAAAACCTGTACATGAATATTCATTATAGTGTTGCCCATGATAGCTTAAAAGTGAAAACAATGCAAATGACCATCAACTGAGGAATGGATAACAAAATGTGCTTAATTAGTGGTATAATGTAATATTATTTAGCCATAAAAAAAGAATGAGGCCCTGATACATGCTACAACAGGGATGAACCTCACAAATGTTATGCTAACTGAAAAGAACCAGACATAAAAGTCCACACATTGTATGATTCTGTATTATGAAACATCCAGAATAGGCAAATCCAGAGACAAAAGGAGATTAGTGGTTCCCAGGGAAGAGGGGGAGTGAAGAATGGGAACTGACTAATAACAGATATAGGGTTTCTTTTTGAAAGGATGAAAAGTTCTGAAATTAGTGGTTTGACTGTACAAATACTAGAAACCACTGAATTGCACATTGTAAGACAGGTGAATTTCAGGTGTATAAATTAAATCTCAAGAAGTTTAAAAAATGGGGATAATGCCTATTTTCCAGAACTTCAAGAATTTACTGAGCTAGCATATATGAGAGATGTTCTCTAAACGCCCATTTGTTAATTACGTGGTACAGAACACCAAAGGAGTCTTCCCGTTTCAAGGAAATAAGTGGAGATGATAAACTTCCCCGGACCACATTTCAATGCCCGACTCAATTAGGTGGTCCTTCAAGGTGTAGAATTATTTTCAGTTAACTTTTCACTTTCATGCATTGGAGAAGGAAATGGCAACCCACTCCAGTGTTCTTGACTAGAGAATCCCANCTTCCCCGGACCACATTTCAATGCCCGACTCAATTAGGTGGTCCTTCAAGGTGTAGAATTATTTTCAGTTAACTTTTCACTTTCATGCATTGGAGAAGGAAATGGCAACCCACTCCAGTGTTCTTGACTAGAGAATCCCAGGGACGGTGGGCTGCCATCTATGGGGTCACATGGAGCCGGACGGCTGCCATCTATGGGGTCACATGGAGTCAGACACGACTGAAATGACTTGGCAGCAACAGCAGCAGCAACTTACTTTATTTGAAGTAGAAATCTGAGAATAAGATAGGGAGTTCAGTCTCTGACAAGTTAAAACATGTAATCCTGCTCAGTTTGAAACTCTGTAAAAACAATTTCACTTTGTATCTACTTTCCTGCCTTCCAGGCTTTTTGCCTTTCCCTCCTCTTGGCTCTTCTGCCAGAAATGAAAACTCTTCTGTGAAAGGAAAAGGGTGGAAGAGTCAGTGCAATTTGTTCAGGCATGTTATGTTGAGATGACTAGATTCTCTGCACGACACTCACTGGCATACTTTCACCTCTCATGCTTGGCTCAGAGCCTACAGTTTCTTTCTTTTTTTCAATGAGCCAAGAAGTTTCGCCCAAAGATTCTTTTGACACGGATGGAGATCACTTGGAGGTGTGAAATGCATCTATTGCTGGTATTGCTTTCAAACTGTTCTTTAAATAATTAAAAGTGACCACGAGGACCCATGAGTAGATCCATACTAAGACAGATAACTGGGCCATAATATCTTATTTAAAGAATATCACGTGTTTATCACATTCATTACTGGAACATGTATTTCAAGACTGAAATGTGAAAAATGCTCAAAACATCAAATATACATTATGGGACTCTTAAGGACATATTTCATCTCCTATTTTTGAAAAGAGGAAGACTTTTTCTTTTTATCTTATATAACTTCTTGCCATTTAAATGTTTTTTAAAACAATAAGAATGTATTATACTTGTACTATAGTGATGATAAAACAATGAGAAAAAGAATATACAAGGAAATCTGAAAAGGAGAGACACTTAAAGGACACAGTCTAAGAAAAGTGTCTATTTATAAACTCTGGATTGTAACTGGAACTCAACAACTTGTATAGAATTCTCTGCCTGAAGAAGCTGCTACTGAGTGTCTGGGAGCAGCTGCTATGAGAATTAAATCAACCATCACTTTCTCAGTAGAAATAAAAAGAGATGTGGTCTTTCATAAAATTAAATTTTAACTCATAGGGAATTTGGTTCTCAGGCTGTTGTGATGTACAGATATGTACATCAGAAATTTCTGGGGTCCTGGTGGTTCAGTGGTTAAGCACCTGCCTTCTAATGCAGCCCCCTTGCACTACAGGATATCTACATGCAGGCTGGTCTTGTCTGCCTGCCTGACTGGAGTCCAGAATGGCTTGGCTCTGGAGTGTTAGGCCTAGGCAAATCACACTGACATGCAGGTGGGAAAATTCAGCTCTTTCCTTTCTTAATGGGAAATTCACCTAAGGCCTTGGCCTTGAAGTACATGGTACAAACACCAAAAACATCAATTAATTCACACTTGTCTGCTGTGGGGAACTGAGAACAGAAATTAGACCTCTACCTCCCACATTCCTTCATCTCCAAATTAGCTACTAACTGATTAGCACACCAATTAAAAGTACTATAAACAAACACAAAACCAGCAGTTGTGATTTTTATAGCAGACCCTAGAGGCTAATGAGCTCAGTGGGTTAAACAGCTAAGAGGCTTATACAACAGTGATGCTGTATGAGAATGACACATCGCCACTTCCCGAAAACTCTGTCCAAAAGAAAAAAAAAAAATCAATGAGAAACATCTCCTTGACAGTATTACAGTTTCCTGGAAAAAGTACAGGATGACTTATTTCTGAGACTTACTAATTATCAGCATTTCAGATCCTTGTCTCTTTGATTTATTTTATTTCCATAAGTGCCATTCACTGTCATGTGGAATCCTGAGCTCCATCAAGTCCTCAGGCTTATCTCAATTCCTGGCCTCTGTGACCTCTCAGCTGCCAATAATTACTTTCTCTCTCTACACACTCCACTCTTCTGTTCTCTCCTAACTGTTCTCTTTCCTTGATGAGTGGATATTTTTGTCTCCTCTGATATTCCTGCTCTTGTGCATTTCGGCCATCACCATGTGAATGTACCTGGGGAAGCCCTGGACCAGGAAGGATCAGGAACAAGTACAGCAAAGAGATGTACAGGGAACAGCAGGACTGCCCAGCCCAGCCTAGGTCAACTGAACCCCACTGGTCTACAGATGTGTGAGTGATCATAAATGAGTGACAATAAATAAATAATACTGAATGCTGAGGTATTCTGTTACATAGCAGAAGCTACCTGATAGAATACACCTACTCAAGCGTTAGCTCTGAGAAGTTACACATATCACCGTGTTATTACCTAGCAATCTAACAGAAGAAACAGTAGTGACATGCACTGCTGTACTAAAATGGATAACCAACAAGGTCCTACTGTACAGTACAGGAAACTCTGCTCAATGTTATGTGGCAGTCTGGAAAGGAGAGGAGTTGCGGGGAGAATGGATACACGTATATGTATGGCTGAGTCCCTCTGCTGTCCACCTGAAACTACCACAACACTGTTAATCAGCTGCTAATAAGCTATACTCCAGTATAAAATAAAAGTTTAAATCTAAAGAAAAGAAATAGTAGTGATGTGACGACAGTGATGATGAAAACATTAAAATCATAATTAGCTAACACATACTGAACATTTAATATGCACTAAGCACTTTCAAAGTACTAACTCATTTAATGTTAGCCCCCTTCATAAATAAACTTTTACTGACAGAACAGTATTCAATTTACAGATTTATTGAGAAGATGCACACAGAGTTCCTGTATACTGCATACCTAGCTGCTCCCATTACTAACTTCACTTTAGCATGGTACATTATCACAATTAATGAACTAGTACTGACATTTCGTTATCAACTAAAGTCCGTAATTTACGCAGATTCTTCAAGTTTTTCCCTAATGTCCTTTTTTTGTTCCAGGATCCTATTCACCACATTATATTTAATCTCCTTAAGCTCTGATGGCTTAATCCCTCTCCTCCTCATTAAATTTTATTATTTTTTTGGCAACAGCTTTATTGAGACACAATTCACATAATGTAAAATTCACCAATTTAAAATATACAATTCAATAGTTTCCACCATACTGACAGAGTTGTGCAACTATCACCACAGTCAATTTTAGAATTGTGTGAGTTTTCATCACCCCCTCAAGGAAATCCTGTTCCCTTTGGCCATCACCTCCCAAATCTTTCCCCTTTCTCTCCAGCCCTAGACAACTACTAACCTACTCTCTGTCTCTATAAATTTACCTATACTGGACATTTCATATGAAGGAACCACACAAAATGTGGTTTTCTGGGAATGGTTTCTTTCATCTATGTTTTCAAGGTTTTATCCACATGTTTTAGTACTTCATTTTCATTGGCTGAATAATATTCCACTGTATATACATATCACATTTTGTCTATCTGTTCATCAAATGGTAGCATTTGGGTTCTACCTTTTGACCACTATGAACATTAATGAACAAGTTTACGCATGAGCATATGTTTTCATTTTTCTTGGGTGAATACTTAGAATTGCTGGGTCAAGTGACAACTCTGCATTTATTTTTTTTCAAAGAACTGCCAGACTATGTTCTAAAGCAGCTTTAGGGACTTCCCTGGTAATCCAGTGGCTAAGACTCCACTCTTCTAATACAGGGAGCCTGGGTTCAATCCCTAGTCAGGGAACTAGGTCCCACATAGCAAAACTATGACCTGGCGTAGTCAAATAAAGCAAGCAACTATACCATTTTACATTTTTCACAGGTAAGAAATTGAAGCCCAGAGGGATTAAGTGATTTGTCAAAGTTCATATAGCTGAAAAGCAGGAGGGGTGGGAAAGGGCTGGTGCATCCTGGTGATCAATCTCCAGACCCCAGCTCCTGAGGACTACAGCACACTACAGAGCCCTGAGACTGTGAGTTAATTCTGCCTTCTTACCAGGTCTGCCTCTCACCCTTTTGGAGAAAGGTGCTTAACTCTCCACACCCTTTTTCATAAAGCTCCTCTCTAGATTTAAAATCCACAAATTAACAGAAGACGGAATCACAATAAAGAATCATAAATGACAAATAAAATGACTGCAAAAAATGTTTTGATAATGAAATATATTCTGAGATTCTTTCAGTTTAACAAGAGAGCAAAGGTGCACAGTATTAGTAGCCATGTACCTAAAACGTCCAATGTAATGGGAGCTCACATGTGAGGCATTCTTTACCTCCTTAAATTTGAGGAAACGGGATTTAATCTATAGAATGATAAGTAAACACTAATAAAGGCTCCCCTATCATTATGAGATACTGAACTCTTCAGGGTCCCTTTAGGAACCCTCCAGAAATACTACTATCATGACTGAAATTAAGTCCTAGCTAGGAGGCAGGAAAATGGACAAAACGACTAGCAGGTTATGATTCTATGACTTTAGAGATTTTGTGAAAACACGTGATTTAATTTTTGGTCCACAGACTTTAAGTCCTAACCAGGACTAACTTACCCTGAATAGCAGACAGATATACAAAGGTGTCTTCATGATCCAAGTTCTCCAAGAATACCTGAAACCACAAAATATAGCAGTGACATGATTCACAAACAGCAAGTGAGATTTAAGACATCTTTAGAGCAGACTCAAAAGAATAAATGCTTGTACTCCTCTTTGCTGTAGCTCGATACTGGTCTGACTGTGAATCTTGTAGGGAAAATAGCATATATGTTTGAAGTTCCATTTTTATAATGGTTAAAAAAGGGTAGCAGTCAGGGGGAGATACTTCTTGAAGTTGTCTAGAATACATTAAAAGCAGGCATGGAAACCAAAATCTGTAATAACAATTCTCACATTTTTTCCACTACAGCCCACAGTAGATAGCCTGTTCTTAGAAAAGACATGACAGACTACGGGCCCTGACACACAAGAGGCCCGGTTTGGGGCTACGTTCAATGAATGGCATATCTGCTACAATTTGATCCTTTGCTCTTACACTCAAGAAAGCATATGGAAATGCAAGGGCAAGACAGAGATGTTATTACTGGGATAACCTTGAATCTATTCTAATTTATTTTAAAAAATCTTTTGCAAACTTCAGCTATTCAACTGACATTAGTAACAGCCTGTAAAAACTCTGGCCTTCTGCTCATGTTCAACTGAGTCTTGCTTCTGTAGAACACTTACAATTTCCCCAAGGGTGGCCCAGGACAGGGCTTGATACACAGTCAAGGCTCCTGGACAGTGGCCTCACCGTGTGTGTGTGTGTGTGTGTGTGTGTGTGTGTTCTACTCACTGTGTGTTTGTGTTCTACTCACCATGTGTATGTGTCTGAGTGTGTTCTACTCACCTTGAGAAGCTTCTCCTGCATACCAAGGACTTTTGCTTCTCTCAGCTCTATCCAGTGAGAAAGAGTTCGCAGGGCAGCAGCCCGTGTTGGAATTTGAGGATCATAAGCTGATAAAAGAGCTTCCTGGAGCTCTTCTGTGGTTACACTTCCTGATTTTTGCTTTGCAGTGGTGCTGGTCTCATGGACTTCACGAGAAGCAACAAGGCTTTGCTGTGGTTCAAGGTGGCCAAGAGACACATCGCTGTTTCTTTCATAACTGGTTTGTTGTTGCTCTTCCGTTTTACCTTCTGGATCCTTTTTGTTTAGGGTACTCTGGGCAGCCACACTGACAGCCTCAGTGGAAAAGGCTCCATGAGTAGAGATGGTAATGCGGAGATCAGCAGCAAGTTCCTGGATGACAGGGTCAGGGTACGTGCTGGAGACCTTCTCCAACAGAGGCAGCAATTGCTTCAGGACAGCAAAATCACTTGACTTCAACTACAAAATGAAATTTTTAAAATGCAAACCCAAATTAACATAGCAGATGCTAATATGACCACAATATGAGCACAATATGGCGCTAACGTGAGCACAAGGCAACAGAAAGCTAAGAAAAAGGGGCTGGAAGCAAACTTTGTTCCTGGTGTAATTCGCATACAGCCTGAATCTGGCACTCTAACACTATGGTCTTATAATTATAATTAACATTTATTGAATACTTACCATGTACAGGTACTTTTCTAAATTAAAAAGTACATCAGGAACAAATATTATTACTCTTTTTTCCCCCTCCCCACTCCCTCGCATATTATTACTCTCAATATTTATAATCTGATGGGCAAACATGGCTGTTATTATTTTAATTTGCATTAATCAGACTAATAGCACTATTAAGCATCCTTCCATGTTTATTAACTGTCTATATTTCTTCTTCTGGGAACAGCCTATTTTCATCCTTTGTACCCCACTTGTCTCTTAGACTGGTTTGTCTCTACAGTTTGTTTTTTTAATTGAAGGATAATTGCTGTACAGAATTTTGTTGTTTTCTGTCAAACATCTACAGCTATTCTTACCATGACATATTTTAATACCCAGTCATATGGTGAAATTCTTTTATATTTTGAATTATATTGTATTATTATATTTTTTACTAGGATGTTCCTTTTGTCATAAAAAGATGAGTTCACATTAGCAAAGTACTTAGTGCCTGACACACAGTAAGTACTATGTAAATGGTTTAAATATAAATACAATAAACAAATCACACATTCACAGCCCTATCAAACAGTTACTATCTATATGTTAAACAGGGGAGGGACTTCATGAGTGGTCCAGGGGTTAAGATTCCACACTTCTAGTGCAGGGGATACAGGTTCAATCCCTGGTCAGGAAACTAAGATTCTACATGCAGGATGGTGTAGCCAGAAATTTTTTAAATTTAATTAAAATTAAAGTCACACAGCTGAAAGATGGTAAGATGTGAACCTAATAAATCTGGCTCCAGAGTCCACACTTTTAACTAAATGCTACACAGTCTCATTTGAATGAGTAACGCTATTCTTAACTGCAAGATCTAAAGTGGCTGGTCAGCATACAAGGTTGCCTCAGGCCTGGAAGGGACTGTGATGGTAACTGGCAGAAGGGAAGTTCCCTGAGAAAATGAGAGTGAAATCAACTTAAGATTTTATTCTCTCTAGAAGCTTTGTTCTTTTGGCACCCCACTCCAGTACTCTTGCCTGGAAAATCACATGGATAGAGGAGCCTGGCAGGCTGCAGTCCATGGGGTTGCTAAGAGTCAGACACGACTGAGCGACTTCACTTTCACTTTTCACTTTCATACATTGGAGAAGGAAATGGCAACCCACTCCAGTGTTCTTGCCTGGAGAATCCCAGGGACAGGGAAGCCTGGTGGGCTGCCATCTATGGGGGTCACACAGAGTCGGACACGACTGAAGCAACTTAGCAGCAGCAGCAGGAAAGGTGCATGGGCAGTCAGTGAAGA
>SJYV01047380.1:2139164-2151326 GCA_006410875.1 Neotragus pygmaeus | reverse complement strand
GTGTGTGTGTGTGTGTGTGTGTGTGTGTGTGTTCTACTCACTGTGTGTTTGTGTTCTGCTCACCATGTGTATGTGTCTGAGTGTGTTCTACTCACCTTGAGAAGCTTCTCCTGCATACCAAGGACTTTTGCTTCTCTCAGCTCTATCCAGTGAGAAAGAGTTCGCAGGGCAGCAGCCCGTGTTGGAATTTGAGGATCATAAGCTGATAAAAGAGCTTCCTGGAGCTCTTCTGTGGTTACACTTCCTGATTTTTGCTTTGCAGTGGTGCTGGTCTCATGGACTTCACGAGAAGCAACAAGGCTTTGCTGTGGTTCAAGGTGGCCAAGAGACACATCGCTGTTTCTTTCATAACTGGTTTGTTGTTGCTCTTCCGTTTTACCTTCTGGATCCTTTTTGTTTAGGGTACTCTGGGCAGCCACACTGACAGCCTCAGTGGAAAAGGCTCCATGAGTAGAGATGGTAATGCGGAGATCAGCAGCAAGTTCCTGGATGACAGGGTCAGGGTACGTGCTGGAGACCTTCTCCAACAGAGGCAGCAATTGCTTCAGGACAGCAAAATCACTTGACTTCAACTACAAAATGAAATTTTTAAAATGTAAACCCAAATTAACATAGCAGATGCTAATATGACCACAATATGAGCACAATATGGCGCTAACGTGAGCACAAGGCAACAGAAAGCTAAGAAAAAGGGGCTGGAAGCAAACTTTGTTCCTGGTGTAATTCGCATACAGCCTGAATCTGGCACTCTAACACTATGGTCTTATAATTATAATTAACATTTATTGAATACTTACCATGTACAGGTACTTTTCTAAATTAAAAAGTACATCAGGAACAAATATTATTACTCTTTTTTCCCCCTCCCCACTCCCTCGCATATTATTACTCTCAATATTTATAATCTGATGGGCAAACATGGCTGTTATTATTTTAATTTGCATTAATCAGACTAATAGCACTATTAAGCATCCTTCCATGTTTATTAACTGTCTATATTTCTTCTTCTGGGAACAGCCTATTTTCATCCTTTGTACCCCACTTGTCTCTTAGACTGGTTTGTCTCTACAGTTTGTTTTTTTAATTGAAGGATAATTGCTGTACAGAATTTTGTTGTTTTCTGTCAAACATCTACAGCTATTCTTACCATGACATATTTTAATACCCAGTCATATGGTGAAATTCTTTTATATTTTGAATTATATTGTATTATTATATTTTTTACTAGGATGTTCCTTTTGTCATAAAAAGATGAGTTCACATTAGCAAAGTACTTAGTGCCTGACACACAGTAAGTACTATGTAAATGGTTTAAATATAAATACAATAAACAAATCACACATTCACAGCCCTATCAAACAGTTACTATCTATATGTTAAACAGGGGAGGGACTTCATGAGTGGTCCAGGGGTTAAGATTCCACACTTCTAGTGCAGGGGATACAGGTTCAATCCCTGGTCAGGAAACTAAGATTCTACATGCAGGATGGTGTAGCCAGAAATTTTTTAAATTTAATTAAAATTAAAGTCACACAGCTGAAAGATGGTAAGATGTGAACCTAATAAATCTGGCTCCAGAGTCCACACTTTTAACTAAATGCTACACAGTCTCATTTGAATGAGTAACGCTATTCTTAACTGCAAGATCTAAAGTGGCTGGTCAGCATACAAGGTTGCCTCAGGCCTGGAAGGGACTGTGATGGTAACTGGCAGAAGGGAAGTTCCCTGAGAAAATGAGAGTGAAATCAACTTAAGATTTTATTCTCTCTAGAAGCTTTGTTCTTTTGGCACCCCACTCCAGTACTCTTGCCTGGAAAATCACATGGATAGAGGAGCCTGGCAGGCTGCAGTCCATGGGGTTGCTAAGAGTCAGACACGACTGAGCGACTTCACTTTCACTTTTCACTTTCATACATTGGAGAAGGAAATGGCAACCCACTCCAGTGTTCTTGCCTGGAGAATCCCAGGGACAGGGAAGCCTGGTGGGCTGCCATCTATGGGGGTCACACAGAGTCGGACACGACTGAAGCAACTTAGCAGCAGCAGCAGGAAAGGTGCATGGGCAGTCAGTGAAGAAAAATCAGTGGTGATCCTTTTCTGTCTGAAAATACTGGAAGCTTTATGAAGCCCTGATCATTTGAAAACCTTACATATCTTGAATCCTTTTTAGAACAAGGCAGGGTATTTATTACTCACTCATTCATGCACTTCATTATCCAACCAACCAATCAATTACACAACTGTTTTCATAGGACCTACATAATATTCTCCTATTACACTTCAGCTTCACAGAATTGTTATTGTTCATTTTCTCTACCACTTTCCTCCCAAGTAAATGAAAACTTGAGATATATGTCAGGTTTGTACCTGGAATTTCACAATAAAAATATATATCACCTAAGAAAAAGGTCCATTTTATCAAAAATCTATGTGGTACTGGGAAAGATATTCTAGGATAACTGTGCTAGCGTTATCATCATGCTGGACTTCATTCAGTGCCTCTGTAGTATCATGTGTCTTTGTTTTTTCTTTAAGTATCTGAAATGAGAATATCTACTTATACCTATAGTGTATGGCTTCTTTTTCATTTCTCATATACATAACAATTTTTTCTTAAAAAAAAAAGTAAGACAAATGGAACAGAATAGAGAGACCAGAGATAGACCCACATAAATACAGTCAACTGATCTTTGACAAAGGTACAAAGGCACTACAATGGAGAAAAGATCAACTTTTTAACAAATGGTGCTAGAACAATTGGATATCCATAGGCAAAGAAATGAATCTAGACACAGACCTTACACTGTCACAAAAATCAACTAAAAATGGATCATGGACCTAAATGGAAAATTGCAAAACTATAAAATAACATAAGAGATATCTAGCTGACCTGAGGAATGGTGATGGCCTTTTTAGGTGAAATACCAAAGAAATCCATGAAAGAAATAACTGATTAGCAGGGCTACATTAAAATTTAAAACTTCTGCTCTGCAAAAGGCCATGTCAAGAGAAAAGATAAGACAAACCACCAACTAGGAGAAGGTATCTGCAAAAGATACATTTGATAATGGACAGTAACCTAAAATACACAAAGAATCCTTAAAACTCAATAATAAGAAAACAAACTCAATTAAAAAATGGGTGAAAGACCTGAACCGATATCTCACCAAAGAAGATAGCAATTGAAGACATGCTCAACATCATATGTCATCAAGGAATTAAAAATTAAAACAACAATGTGATAACATGACACAGCCATTAAAATAACTAGAATCTAACACTAACAACACCAAACACTGATGAGGATGAAGAACAAAAGAAATTCTCATTCAGTGCTGGTAGAACAAAATGGTATACAGCCACTTTTCCAAGACAGTCTGGTAGCTTCTTACAAAACTGAACATATTCCTACTATACACTTGAACAACTGAACTCCTTGGTATTTACCCAAATGAGCTGAAAACTTATGTCTACACAAAAACCTACACACAGATGCTTATAGCAGCTTTACACATAACTTCTAAAACCTGGCAGCAACCGGGTGTCCTTCTGTAGGTGAATGGATAAACAGATTGCGATATATCCAGACAATGGAATATTATTCAGAACTAAAAAGAAATGAGCTATCAAACCACAAAAGACATTGAGGAACCTTAAATGTGTATTTCTAAGTGAAGGAAGTCAATCTGGGAAGGCTACAGAGTATACGATTTCAACTACATAATGTTTTGGAAAACGCAAAACTGTGGAGATGGTAAAAGATCAGGAGTTAGGGAGAGGAAGGGATGAATAAGCAGAGGATTTGGGGGTTAGACTAGCTATTAGGTACAACACTATAATGGTGGATATTATACATTTGTCAAAACCCATAGTGTACAACACTAAAAGGGAACCCTAATGGAAACCACAGACTGCAGGTGATAATGATGTGTCAATGAGTGTTCATGGATTGTACCAAGGTACCATTCGGGAGCCAGATTTGACACAGCAGGAGAGGCTTTGCCTGTGTGAGGGCAGGGGATGTACAAGAAATCTCTGTACCTCCTGCTCAATTTTCCTCTGCACCTAAAACTGCTATAAAATATAAAATCTATTTTTAAAAAATAACCAGGTTTTCTCCCTATTTTCAAACTTGGTCATTGTGCAATTCATCTTATTCCACTCTAATCACCACGAGCAGCTACGTGGATTCTGAACCAAATAGTTTCTAAGGAAATGAAAGTTATGTATTCGTTCAGCTTCACAAGGCTACAGATTTCTCACTATGAGAATAACCAGGGAAATCTAAGACTACAAGTGTCAACTATTTGTTTATAAATGTTCAAAAACGTTTTTGAGGTATAAAGTAATATTTACTTAATTGATAAATGAGAAAACTGAAGCATTAATGATCAATTATTTTTCAAGGGTCACCAAGGGCCACTACCAAAATTGAGAAGTGACTGTAGTCCTCATTTTTCCTCCTGCCATTGCTTCTCAGCATAGATCTCACATCTAGATCTCGGAATTCTGTGTAAAAGCCCCGAGGCTGGAAAGAGCATCCCACAAGTGAGTGACAGACTCCTTCATCTGGCTGCCTCTTTCCAGTTTCTGGAATGTTTCAGGAACAGAACGAGCAGTGCTATCTCAGCCCACTTCTACAATCTCCTTTAGGAATGGAAGTTAGGTAATGACTTGGAGTAGAAGTTAGATTATTGACTTGTTCTAAATTTCTGCAAATTCTCAAATTTAGAAACCGGTGGTTAGATCAGTAGGGGTGGGATTAAGGGTAGTGGGTGGTCGGAGAGGGCATGTCCTCTAAGACCATGGTCCCCAACCTTTTTGGCATCAGGGACTGGTTTTTCCTGGAAGGCGACTTTTCCATGGACAGGAGGGATGGTTTTGGGATGACTCAAGTGCATTACATTTATTGTGCACTTTATTTCTAATCTAATGCCAATCTGATGATCTGACAGGAGATACTGGTCTTTGGCCTGGAGGTTGGGGACCCCTGCAAAAGAGGAGAGCTTGGGTGGTCAGCCAGAGGAGGGCATATGTACCTGAAAACCCTCCACAGGAGACTTTACAAAGCTCCCCTGGGGGACAAACACACTCTCATTCTGCCTTACCTGCTACAGTGAGAATTATTATTTTGGAAGAATCCAAAAGTCTCTTCCAGCAATAAAATGCTGACCAAAAAATTCCTAATTCTGAAAAATATTTACATTTACCTTGTGTTCTCATTTTTGTATATCACCTATGCTTCTTCAGATATTTAGCTGAGCAGTTTATATGTCTAGGTCCTTATTCATAATGTTACTGAATTTACTTACAAGTGGAACTTTAAGGTAAACTCCATGAGGGAACAGACACTTGATAAACATTTCCTGAATGAGTTCATCCTATGATACTCTTGGAAAAGTATTAACAGCATGAAATCTCAAGGTTTGGGTTCAAGTCCCAGCCCTCCAAGACCACGTCTGCTCCACGTGGCAGAGCTTCAGAGGACTCTGTGGGCCCTGGAACATCATACATAAACTGCTTCCTGAGGGCATAGGGAAGTCATCAACACCATACTTTTACTGATGATCAGTCTTGACATTTAGAAAATACGTTTGGAATCACAGCTGTCTAACTAGCAGCCTTAAACCTATATTTTCTCCAAATCAACTCCTCTTCTTAGACACTATGTTCTAATAATCACCTTATTTACATAAATTAGAAAGCAAAGAAAGGTTCAAAAGCTGATAGATTCTGTTTCATTAGCTAAAACAATGAATAATGATCAGGGAAAGGTACAATGAAACCTTCTAGACTTTGAAGCAAAAACCTAGCCTAGCCTGACAATGAACATCTGAAAACATAATTCAGGATCATGACTTTTTTCTCTAATACAAAGTCAGAAAACCTAGCATTACTATACAAGCCACTTATAAATCCTTCAATCAAAGAGAAAAAAAATTAATAGATCTAGGGCAAAGGTATAGGGGTGATGTGTTATGTTCACTTGAACTGCAAAGTCAGAGGAATTCAGGATATAGTCGGTGAGTCAGGATGGCTCATGGAAGGGCAGGGTCACAGTAAAGGCTATACTACATCTGCATCAGTCAGGTGAATATCTGTTAGAACAGGACTAATCTGCATAGCCAGCCCCACAATGATGGACTTCAAAGAGGAACTGGAGATTTCTGTGTTCTGTTTTGCGAAATTCTAAGTGTTAAATAAGCAAAAAAACACACTCTCAACTATGGAAATAAAGATTATTCAAATCAATACTCAACCAGAAAAACACAAATCAACCAGGTCAACTAAATCCATTAACAGTACAACTTAATTATTCCAGGGACTTCCCTGGTGGTTCAGTGATAAAAACTCAATGTTCCAAAGGTAAGGGGTGCCGAGTTCAATCCCTGGTCAGGGAAACTAAGATTCCCACATGCTGCTTAGTGCAGCCAAAGAGAAAAACAATTTCATTGGTGAACTCCTCCTTGACAGTTCTAACAGGAGGAATATAATACAGCAACTGAACCAAAAGTGTTTTCCAAAAAAATAAAAAACTAGGAGTGCTAAGTAAACCTACCAAAAATGGGTTTCAGATTAACAATAGGCCCAAATAACATTTCTTTTCTCCTAAAGGACAAGCTGCTGCTGCTGCTGCTAAGTCACTTCAGTCGTGTCTGACTCTGTGCGACCCCACAGACGGCAGCCCATCGGGCTCCCCCGTCCCGGGAGAAGAATCAGTATCAGAATTTAATCCTTAAACTCAAAAATCCATTCCCAGAGGAGTTCCCTACTCATTGCTAAGAGTTCTGTCCAGTTTGATTTCAGGGAAGATTTCATAATACTTGCACTAATCCTACTTCACTTTCTCACAGTCTTCTAACCTAATGTGGTATGTCACACACACAGGGGCTTACCCTTCCACCTTGTTCTGACTCCTGTCTCTACAGTTCAGCTACACAGCCTTCTATCAGTGTGTTAAGTGTACGGAGCTCCTTCCTGCTTCCAGTCCTCATACATGACGCTCTGTCATTGAAAGAGGGCCCTCCATCTGCCCTACACACACTCCCAAACTCCTGTGCATCAAGTCTTACCTTAAACTTCTAGATAGTCCTTATGGAAATCTCCCCAGCCTAGGTTAGATGTTATATTCTCTTGGTACTCTCTACTTCTTGTTTGAGGTACTTCACTCAATTTTATTTTTTGACACAATCATTTAATGCCTGACTCCCTCATGGGTTCTAAGCTTCATGGCAGGAGGGACCATGTCTGCTTCATCCACTGCCCCATTTCCAGCACCTTGGCTCAGCGTTTGGCACATAACAAGTAGGCAATACATATTTTTTTGAGTGAATAAAGTTAAAAAATTATAAATTAAGTATGTAAAAGATATATGCACTGGAAACAAAACTTTTAACATGCCACATGATATGAGTTGAACAATGGATCCTGTGCCAAAATGGAACTATTGAAAACATGGAATCCCATGTAGCCAGTAGGTTACAGAGATTCTTCCCTGACAACAGCAGCAGCGACAAGGGCTGAGCTTCAGAGAACCAGTACAGCGAAGGCCAGAGAATCTAGTATTCACCACAGATGCAAAACAGGTATTTCCAAATCCAGCTTATGTCAGGTCAGAAAGGGCCCTGCCCTTTTATGGGGAAGTCTACCCAGGTAACAAAGAGGAAATGGTACCGTTTTTTTGTCTTCTACTTGGAGAGAATTCTTATCAACAGTCTGACTTGTTTGTCCCAGTTCTCCTGTGTGCAGTAGCCATTCTGACTTCTCACAAGGGTATGGATGTTTTCCTCCTCTCCCTCCTTTCAAGTTTGGCTCACTTCTCCAACTCACCTGAACGGCTCCCCCCAGCATGACAGCCACCAGCCCCATGGACATGCTCAGTGTCTGTGACTCCACGGTGCTCTCTGCCTGGTGGGCCAAGCTTGCACATGCTCGCTGCAGGGTTGCTGCTACAAAGTCCACAACCTACCACAGAAATGAAATTTAGAATCAGCAAGGAGAAAGAAAAAAAAAAACACCTCAAAATTCTCTTTACATCTGATGTCTACATCTTCATTTTCTACCTCATCAATGTCACAGTAGCAAGAAGCTTCAAGAACAACTGCTACTGAGCAGCAGGCATGGTGCTCAGTGTTCTACAGGCACCAGCTCAGCAAGGTGTCATATCAACTCGAGGATGTACTCTGGTCCTCATTTTCAGATGAAGAATCTCAGACTTAAGAGAGGCGATTTGGAGGACTTCCCTGATAGTTCAACAGTTGAGAATCCACCTCCCAATGCAGGGGACATGGGTTCAAACCCTGGTCCGGGAAGATTCCACATGCTGCGGGGCAAAAGCCCTAGACCACAATTACTAAGCCTGGGCTCTAGAGCCCAAGCTCTGAAACAAGAGAATCCACCACAGTAAGAAGCCCGTGTACCGCAACTAGACAGTAGCCCCGGCTCGCCAGCACTACAGAAAGCCCCTGAGCAGCAACGAAGACCCAGCACAGCCAAAAATAAGTAAATACATACAATTTTTTTAAAGAGGTGATCTGCTCAAAGCCATTCAGTCAATAAATGAGAAAGTCCACTCACACTTTCTCAAATGTTTTAATACACCATCTTACCTTCCTTTACTTTCCATGAATTTTTGCTGGGAAATTTAAATGAAAGACAATTTGTTAAATTTCTGACCATCTCTGAGTGTCTTAGATCTGCTTCTCCTAATGAGGATTCCTCCTCAAATATTCCTTACTCCCATCTTGACAGTCTAGTTCTAGTAGGCAAAGAATATGCAAAAAGGCATTCATTTTATTTAGAATTCAATGTCCCCAAATGATCTGCACAACCAATCCAGAGTCATTTTTCAAAGTATTGAATGGTTTTAAAGGATTAAGATGATTTATATATAAGAGTTTACACAGCATCTGGATAACAACTAAGCCTTAAATGAAATTAATTTGGTCAGTATTATTTTAACTGTGCTTTGATTAATCATCGTTAAGTAGAAACACATTTGAATAAAAGACGCCTACACATACCCATATATGTGCACACACACATACATGTGCACACACTCACACTGACATTTAGGATTAATGGCTCAAAAGGGGAAAATCAACTTGAAAATGGGATGGCTGAGATAGGTCATAATAAGCCTCTAAATAACATGCAAGCTTGTACGTTCAACTCTCTAGGCAAATCACATGCTATGCTAGAATCTTTATTGCAGACTTAAAGTCAGGAGAATGGCTTGTTAACTCTTGTCTTTTGGAGCTAAGGCAGGAAACTAGAAAGGTTATTAAAAGTTCCACTTACTGGAATAAACAACATGGGTTATGGCAATTTTCACCACCCTCTCAAGCCTGATAATTTATTGATTACTAGAAGTTAAGGACACTGGCTTTTCCCAGAGAAACTGGTGCATCTACTATCTTGGGTTCCACCTATTTTGCCTTCAAAGAGTCTTCTAAAGCACTCCTTAATTATAGGAAGCTTCTATTTCACCACAAATACACTGTTAAAACGCTGGAACAGAATTATCTAGCCTTCCAACTTTTTCTAAATTTCTCTCCTCTCTCTCTCTGCCTAACTACTTGCTGATCTATCTACCCCCTTATAGACTGATCTATCTACTATGCCTAATATTGCTAAACAAGTAGTATGATCCTAATTTTGTTAAGAAAGAAACTTTCAGTTTGTATGTCTATTAAAGGAAAAAAAAACCTGGTTTTTTAACTGGTATGACAGCCAGCTGCTATTGTTATTTATGAAGTACCTTTGCCCCTAAACTTTCCTGTAACAACAAAACCTCTATACCCCTTTTGACAACACCCCCCTCCTCCACTAATCATTTCCTGTGATTTTATGAACTGTCAGCCTCGAGAATAGGTAGGTATGTGACTGCTGTTGGTTCTAGAATTTATGTATATTGAGCAAACAATGGAAGACATCTTTATTTTTTACTTAAACATTTTTGTAAAGCTATGTAATTCTAAAAGCCAAATACTCGTGAAAGTTTATAATGAAAAAATGGCAGTTGCCTACCTTATTTCTCCCCATCTGATTCTAGAGGCAACTGGTTTTACTTAGCTATTTTAGTGACAATAGTAAGCATTTACAATTTACCAGGTACTGTTCTGAATGTATTATAGGTATTTACTCACTTAAATGGTCACAATGATCCTTTGGGGATATGTAAACCTGTTGCCAACATTGCCCTTACAGATGACTGTAAGGCAGCTGAGGCCTCACTATTAAGTCTGCACACTTCGACTTAATCTTCTCATTCTGCACCGTGCTGCATCAGCCAAGTTCAGTCTTTGGGTTCAACCTCTCTCAACAATAAACCTCTAGTTTTTTGCTGGGAAGGGGAGGTGATTGTACCAAGTTAAAGAAGGAATCAAATAGTCTCCTGACCTTGTGGAGCTTGTCAACATGGTTCAAATTCAGCTCCATCTTTAGGGATCATCTGGTACCACCAGTCCTTCCAGGCTTCTACTGGGAGAAGTGGTTTGCTTTTTTCCCCCTTTTTAAAAAAAACTTTTAACAGCTCTTTAGAGGCACATGGCTTTGCTTCCTGACTTCTCCCATGCAAGCACTTAGCTTTCCATTTTCTGAAGTTGCTACTATCGTCAAGTTTCCAAATATTGTTACTCTCTTTGACCCACTGTATCTCCTCTCCTGCTCTGCTGGTCACTGTGGTTTCCAGAGGGAACAGATAAACACCATCTTTTGTTCAATACAGCATCTTTAATCAGAAGTCTCCACTTTTTAAAAAATTTGTACTTCGATGTGGCTTAAATATTTTTACAGTGAGCAGGTGCAGGTGTTACTTATGTTAAAAAATGTAACATATGAAAATAGAACCCCTTTTACTCTGCCAATCACTGTGATCTAGTTACAGAATGGTGCAGACGGTGGCAGTTTCCTGAAGGGCAGGAAAAAGAGAATCTTGTTCATTCCACTCCATATACACTGGCCCCCTTGCTGATCCTGCCACACTCTGGGCATACTCCCTCTCATCTGAAACACTCTTCCCTTATGTATATCAATGGCTCCCTCCTTCCCTGCTTCAGATCTTTGCTCAAAACCTACTTTTCTCAGTGAGATTCTCCATGACCACCCTATTTACCTTACCACGCTCCCTTCACCATCCCTTTCCATGTTAGATTTTTTTCTCTCTAGTGCTTATCACCATCTAACATGCTGTGTATTGAGGCTTGTTTCCTGTCTCTCTCTATATATATATGAATGTAAGCTCCATGAAAGCACAGATGTCTGTTTTGTTCACTGCTATGTCTCTGATACCCAGAAGAGTAGGTGGCACATAGTAGGCCCTCAATATATATTTATGGAATAAAAGAACTTGGGAGTTGGAACAGGGCTCTGAATCAGTAAAGATCATTCCATGCCTCATTCTTCTCTGCATTATCTCACATACTAATATGCCATTTGCCAACACAGTTTTTAAAATTTTTCATCTTTCACCCAGAAATCCTTCAATATGCATTTGTAACAAATAGAGAGATGTGTCTTTTTACATAACTGTGCTGTGTTTAGACGCTCAGTCATGTCCAACTCTTTGTGACCCCATGGACTGTAGCTCGCCAGGCTCCTCTGTCCATGGGGATTCCCCAGGCAAGAATACTGGAGTGGGTTGCCATGCCCTCCTCCAAGGGATCTTCCCAACTCAGGGATCAAATCTAGGTCTCCTGCATTGCAGGCAGATTCTTCTTCTGAGTCACCAGGGAAGCCCAAGAATACTGGAGTGGGTAGCTTATCCCTTCTCCAGGGGATCTTCCTGAGCCAGGAATCTTCCTGACCCAGGAATCAAACTGGGGTCTCCTGCATTGCAAACAGATTCTTTACCAACTGAGCTACCTGGGAAGCCCCTTTTACGTAACTACCATACTACAAATACACAAAATACAAATTCCTTTTATCTCCTAACACTGGGTCTATGACTTTTACAAAAATGTCGATACAATTGGTTTGTTTGAATCAAGAATCACTCATTACACTTCCCTGATAGGACTCAAGTCCTTTTTAAGCTGCAACAGCCCTGTCCCTCCTTAATGCCATTTATCTGATGAAGAAACTGGGTCATTTGTACTATGGAATTTCCTGCCTCATAGATTTGGCTAATTGTTTCTTCATTGCACTTAATTTGCTCCTTTA
>SJYV01047380.1:2123854-2139094 GCA_006410875.1 Neotragus pygmaeus | reverse complement strand
GGGGGGGGGGGGGGGGGTGGTTGTTTTATATTGTTTGGGGGTTTGGAGAGGAAGAACACTTCCTGGTGGTATGGCATACATCATACTGCATTACATGAGAGCCACATAATAATGTCTGCTTCTCTTCTTATAGTGATGCTAAGATTACTCAGCTCCGTGAATTCCCTGGCAGTCCAGTGAGTGGGACTACTTGCTTTCACTGCTGAGGGTGCAGGTTCAATCCCTGGTTGGGAAACTAAGATTCCACAAGCCACACAATGCAACCAAAAAAAAAAAAAAGATTAATCAGAATAAGCTGAAATATATAGGGAAACATATACTAACACTCTTTCTTTGACTCTCTGAAATGAGTCAAAGAGTCAGAAATGACTGGACAACTGAACAACAACATACTGATATTAGTATTAACCCTGAAATCCACCAAAAATAAAATGGACAGGCAGATGGAGATATAGATAAAAATGTGATAAATCAAATACAGTAAAAGACTAATGACAGAATCTAGGTGGTGGATATCCAGATAATCACTATAAAATTCTTTGAAATTTGAAAATTTTTATAATTAAATGCTGGAAGAAAGGATCAGATGGTTTGGGTATATTTGGCTTAATACATTCATTATAAAGTATCCCTAACGGTTTTTGTAGACATTGATGATTGCTACCTCAATCGATTATTTCATTAGGGGATTGCAAAATATTGATATAATTTTCTAGTTCTCATTTTGAATTTTCCAGCTGTGGCTCTCACACAAAGAAAAAAATTTCTTCATTGACTAATTACATGGAAACATGGTTCCCAAAGGAAAGATAAATGTCTTATTCTTTCACTGCATTTATCAATTTACAAAGTAGTGAACTGATCACCTAGGAACCCCTAAAGATGTCCTACAAGATACCTTTTAGGGGGAAACTTGATGCATTTCAATCCACTGCAGGCATTGTTCTTTTTCATGCTCAAATTGTCCTACCTGTGGTCAGTGGGAGCCCCTCCAAGTTAACTTCTGAATGCTACTGACATGAGCCTGTTAATCTCAGATTGTTTCCTGGTTTTCAGGCACAACAAGATGCCCTGAAGCTTACACTGTACAATTTCTGTCCTGGACCTGAATGAACCTTTAATCCAATGAGCTTTGTGTTCTTCTGGTAGGAAGTGGTGATTAGAAACTATAATCTGGTACTAGAGAGGGCGATGGCACCCCTCTCCAGTACTCTTGCCTGGAAAATCCCATGGATGGAGGAGCCTGGTGGGCTGCCGTCTATGGGGTCCCGAAGAGTCGGACACGACTGAGTGACTTCACTTTCACTTTTCACTTTCATGCACTGGAGAAGGAAATGGCAACTCACTCCAGTGTTCCTGCCTGGAGAATCCCAGGGATGGCGGAGCCTGGTGGGGCTGCCGTCTATGGGGTCGCACAGAGTCGGACACGACTAAAGCGACTTAGCAGCAGCAGGAGCAGTGATGCTTAGGGCTACTGGACTGTCATTGCTTCTTGGCACTGACAATAGACTGAGCTAGGAAATATCTGTTTTTAAAAACGAGAAAAATAAACTATGAGTTCATACAAACACTTCCAGTTAAAATTTAATATGACAGGGGTTCTACTTAAATTCATTAAACTCTTTTATTTCTTATACTGAAAGCCTTCATTCCTAATGATATTAACAAAATTACTTATAATTTATTTATTATGTATAATTTGTCCATATGCATGTATGTATTTCAAAATAATATACCAAAATTATCACCATCAGTAAGTCTACAAGATGCAGTTCAGTTGGGTTTTGTGTGGTCCTTTTTGTCGTGATACAGTTCAACCTCAGATGAAGGAAAATTTAATGGGACAAATCACTTTTGTATCAGCCTAATGCCATTGTTCCTTAATTAGGAGTAAAGGGAGATAAGTGGGAAAGTTTAAGTCATATCAGTTTTTAAGCCATTTCCCTTTCCAGCGGGCATTCTGAGACAAAAACAAGGTCTGGGTGAAAAATTCTTTAGGGAATTGATATAAACACAAGAGAAACAAATCACCCCACTGAGTAATACAGGGTCAATGAACTGAAGGAGTAAAAAGCCAGAAAAGAAATCATGAACATAAATCTCATTAAACAGGCACGATAAGTCAGAGCTGACAGGCAGCTGCAAATTTTCTCAGCAGGAGCTGTAGTGAAATGCTGCTTAGCAACACCCGAAGGCAGAGGACAATGACGATGATACAAAGAGCTGGAGTGTCAGATTTAAGTGTGATAATCAGACCATCTTACTGCTGATTACTCACCAACCAAGCCACAACCAACTGTGGTAAAAGGGTAAAATATGACTACACTGACTATGCTTTAGTACTTTTAAATCCTACTTTTAAAAAATGCTGGCAAAGGATTTCCCTAGTGGCTCAGAGGTAAAGAATCTGCTTGGCAATGCAGGAGACACATTCATTCCCTGGTCCAGGAAGATCCCTCATGCTGTGGAGCAGCTAAGCCCATGCACCACAACTATTAAGCCATGCTCTAGAGCCCCTGAGCTCAACCACTGAGTCCATGTGCCACAGCTGTTGAAGCCTGCAGGCCCCAGAGACCATGCTCCATAACAAGAGAAGCCACAGAAATAAGAAGCCTGTGCACTGCAATGAAGAGTAGCCCTTGCTCGCTGCAACTAGAGCAAAGCCCTTTCAATGGTAAAAATCCAGCACAGCCAAAAATAAATGAATAAATATGTACAGATATTTTTAAAACGCTGGCTAAAAAAAAAGGCTGAGCCATTAAATTCAAGCACTGATCTGATCCACAGTTACTTGATCCTGAAAGGACTAAATAAAATCTGTAAACTTCATTGGCAAAATAAAAAGGCAACAAAAACACTTCACAGGTTGTGATAAGCTATGAGTTAGAGGACCTATAAAATTCAATGTGATCTTATCATTAGTGATTTTTTTTTTTTCCAAATTTGAGTTTTAATCATTCTCAACCTTTTTTTTTTCCTGCCATGACAAACAGCTTACAGGATCTTAGTTCCCAGACCAGGGGTTGAACCCGTGCACTCTGGGTTCTCAACTTTTAGTGTACATTAAAATCATTTATGGGGCTTAAAATAAAAAATACATATGCCCAGACTCTAATGTAGACATGCTGAATCAGAATCTCTAAAACGGGGCTGGGTATCAATATTAGGAAAAAGATCCCAGGCAATTTATTTGCACCAAAAGTTGAAAACCACTGAGATATATAAATATTTAAAACAGTTCTGTTTTATATGCACGAGAACCACTTCAGGAGCTTGTTAAACATGCCAATTCGCAGGAGCTATGAAAGTACTGATTCTCTTAGTCTGGTGTGGGCTCAGCAATTTACTTTTAACCAGAATTCCGGGTAGCTCTGATACAAGTGTCATCAAAACATACTCTGAGTGACGTTTTAAAAAATATCTTTGGGAAAGAATGAAAGAAACCAAAACAGACAAATACCACTGGGCTGGGATCCGTTATGTGGCAACCACTGACCTGAGTGATGTTGGTGAATATCTGCTCAGACATTCTCTCGCACAGAAGAGCCACCAGTTGGAGAACCAGCAGCTTCCGCTCCTGACCTTCCACTAGAAGAATCTGGTGCTGCTCTAATTCCAAAAGGCTCTTGTTGGAGAAAGACTTCATTTTAAACTCTGTTTCATTTTCCACAGCCATGTGTGTTAACTCCTATCAGTGTGGGATAAAAGAAAAAGTAAAGAAAAATCCTACAGAACTAAGGACTTTAAAAACAGAAAACTCATTTAAAATGTATATATGGAGAACCAGTCTCTCTTCATTACAGCATTAGTTATAATATCCAAAAACTGGAAACAAATGTCCTTCAATAAGAGAATGAATAAGCTGTGATATATTTACTATATTGCAACAGTCGAAATAAATGAACTAGATCTACACAGATATCAATATAATCTTAAAAACACAACTGAATGGAAGAGGTAAGTTGCAGAGTAATACATATATCATGATGCCAAGTATATGAAAATGATAAACTTTACAATAAAAATCATAAACACACACAAAGAACTAGCCTGACAAACTACTTACTTTATCACTATTTTTATGATCTCTACCACTAGCCTCCCTTGAACTGAGGTCATATAACATTTCCAAACCCTTTTTAGTGACTATTAGATGCTTTCACCACCAGAGTTCTTTTTCTCTAGGATATTCAGAACTGAAATTCTATTAACAGGTAATTCATTACTGTGGGTCTTATAAGATTTTCCCTAGCTTTCATCTGTAAATTTCCTTGGGAATGGAAAACCTTAAGTTCCATAACAATGAATACTTTAACCACAGAATTAATAACTGACAGTTTAGAGCAGTGGTGCCCAACTGTTTCTGGGCAGTTTTGCTCTCCAGTGGGCACTTAGCAACGTTGAGGGACATTTTTGGTTGTCATAACTGGGAGATGACACAGACTTCTATGAGTAGAGGTCAGGGATGCTGCTAAACATCCTACAATGGACGGGAAGCCCCCACTCAAAGAAACAAATACCTAGCCCTACATGTCAATAGCACCAAGGTGGAAGAACTTTGGTTTAGAGCAAAGTCCTTTGATTTTTTGAAACAAATTTTAAAGATATCATCCAATTAGGAAAGTATTTTCTTGGGATGTTATTTACAGTGAGTGGCTGCACAGGGGTATGAATGTGAATAAGAGGTGAGAAACCTCGAAAAAGTATCCCCCACTTTAATTCTAGGAACGTTAACCCTAATTTCCTCCTTGCATTCTCCCAACCCACACCAACCTTAAACTCCATAGACATTCTCTTAGAGTGGACATTTTCTTTAGAGAAAATATCAAAGAATGCAGAGATCAATGACAGGGAATCAGAGACACTGACTCATGCTCTCTAACAATGCAAATAAGGAGTAACAGGGTGTAAGTTACTGACATTAGAGCAAAAGAAAACAAAGCCACCAGACTAAGAAATAAACCCGGAAAAGGTTTCAAGTGGCTACAAAATGAAATGAGAGAGGCAGAACTGCTAAATCTCCTTTGCAAATACCTGACAAAACAACAGTCAGAAAGGATGAGGGATTATTCCACAGCTGTAAAACCTGCTATTAACTTCAAAAGAGTTCTTACTGTCAACACAGAGCAAAGATTAACCCTTTCGTAGATCAATCGCTTTACTTTGGTCATCTCTAAAAATTCAGTGGAGATTACCTCACAAAGGAGTTCGACCCTATGTGTACTGCTGAAGGTAAATTTCTTTTTGACTGAACCAAATGCTACTTAAAAAAAAAAAAAAATTACCCTATGGACTTTATTTCTCCTAAATTAAGACCTAATTTTAGAACCTAAAATTATGACTGCCTGGCAAATTCAAAGGAGCTCCTGATACTACCCTAGAATAAAAATGACAGTGAGCTATACACAATTCTTACCTTCAAGCAGAAGATAAAGAAGTCACCTGCTAAACCACATTCCTGGCAATGGGACAGCAAGCCCCCAAGGTGCTCCACTCGGCACTGCTCTGAGGACACCTTTTGGTACAGGGCTTCATCTTCATCTTCATCACTGCAATGCAGGGGCAGATTTATTTCCCAGAGTTATTATTTTTTTTTTGGAGACCCCATTAATAATCTTCTGAAGTAACATGTTAATTTCATACAGTAAATCATTATAAAGCTCAAAAATGTTTAAATTACTTTCCTCTTTCTCCATGCTGAAAAAGTTATTTATTCTCAGAAGCTAGGCTATCATGTCTTATATAGTCATTTGCTCAAATGGGGAAAAGATTCATTTGAAGATTGATGTTGAAACATTACTATTGATATTATTTCAATAAGCTTCAAATGCAATGAGGAATTAAAGTATAGGTTTATGCATATATTCTGGTTCCTGAAGAAGAGAAAAGACAAGAGAAGGCTGAAAAGTGAGGCCAGACCATAGAGAATGTTGGATGCCATTCAAAGGAGCTTGGATTTCTTTTTCAATGAGCTGCTAAGGGTTATGAGCAGAGGAAAAAAGACATAATCTTCATAGGAAGAGATTCAGTCAATTTCAGTAAGCCAACTGTTGACTTGTAAAAATCCATAGATTCCGAAAACTGAGTAGGCTGAATTTCCAAGTAATAATGTGGCTAAATTATAAAAAACAGTGTTGTGATTTTTGCTAAAAGTTTAAAGAAAATTCTCATAAGGTACTATGGCTTCTAGTTTTCATTCATCAGATAAGTGAAAAAGCCAACATATAATATTCTTATACTATATCATATAAATAAATGCAAAGGAACAGAAGATACACTAAAAATAAGACATTAAATTGTGTAAACTGTGATAAGGATAGTTGGTAATTTTTGTTTCGTCTTTATGCTTTTTTATATTATACAAAGAACATTTACTACTTTTGTGATGAAAGAACAAAACTTCTTTCAGATTAAATTGAGGGAAAAAATGTCAGGTGTTGTTTCATTTCAGTGAAAAGTACAATTATTAAAGTTAATTTAGCAAACAGTCTCACTGGGCAGTATGTCCCAATCTGCTGGTTCACTAGTAATATAGTATTTATAATCCTTTAGTAGAATGAATCACCTAGAAGTTAAGTTTAGGATTACTTCCTATATTATCCCAGAATCTTTTAGAGATCAGTCATGTTATCTCCAACACATTTTAAGTTAGAAGAAAAGCTGAAATTGTGTCTAAGCTTCTGTGAACCATCCTATCAAAATGAAATACCATATTCAAAGATTCTTTTAAAAATAAAAAAAGACATGCTAACAATTACCTTCAGAAGCATTGTTTTATTCATTCTTAAAACTGCAATGGAAGAATCAATTTCAAATAGTCATATTTAGCTCCAGAAAAGTAAAAATTCTGGATCCAAAGATCCAGAATTAATCTAAGCTGCTCTTCAAGAGTTTCTTTAATCTGACTTCTTATTGATAACTAGTGCTGCTGGGCAGAACGGTGGAGTGAAACGTAAGTGGCGATCAAGACCACGGGCTTGGGAGATGAACACCATGAGCAGTTTTAGAAGAAATCGTAAACACACACACACACACACCACCACCACCACCACCCCACCATCCCAGTCTGGTACAGTGTCAACTTACTGGAGAAATGGAGTGTCTTCAACATGTAATAGAAGCTATGGACCCTAAGAATCTGTATTTGCATATAAAAAATCCCTTGTGTATAATTTCAAGGGGACTATAGAGTCCCAGAAGTCCATGTAGAGACCCCTGTTTAAGGATCTATCGCTTCTAGCAATGAATGGAGATTCATTCAATCACTGCCTATTTACTGTTTTTCCTGCCAAGGAGGAAAACTATAGTTTCAATAGAAACTATTGATATTGACATACTTGCACTAAAGACTTATTAAGATAGCAGTAAGTTTTAACCGCTGATAAGTCAAATATTATGAAATTTTCTATGCAATCACTAAGTGGTTCCAGTCTAAACTGTTCCAAAGTGGTTTTAAATAAACATGACAGAAAATATTAAGCTCCTCACTGATGGTTCTATTTGCAATCAATACTTTTTTTATATTTGAAAAATAGAAAATTTTTCTGACTGAATAAGTGTTTTAAAACTTAACAAAAAAAAACTTAATCAAGCTAACTATGAATAAAGATATTAGACTTGAACACTTTAACAAACAGCAGCACTTTGAATGTGATGTGACATTTGAGTAGAGCAGCTGCCACCAGTTAAATATTACATGAACTCTGATCAACACGAACTTATGTTCGGAGGTGGTAACATACATGTATCACCCAGAAATTGGAAATAATGTAAAATACATTTGTAAGACACAGGAGAAATAAATTATCCATCCCACTAACATCAGTTAGCTGCTTTCTAAACAATCCCACTCCGGTGTTCTTGCCTGGAGAATCCCAGGGACGGGGGAGCCGTCTATGGGGTTGCACAGAGTCGGACACGACTGAAGCGACTTAGCAGCAGCAGCAAACAATCCCTAAGAGAAACCAACCTCTATCACAAAATTACCGTAAGAGTGCTGAGAGAACTTCCCTTAGGGATAAGTCTGACTCTGAACACACATATACCATTTTGAATGTCTGAAAGAGAACTGGATTGTTATAGTGTTGAGGGTGAAGGTGTTTGCCAATTACTCTGATTCACAGGCAAAGACTCGACGAAGTAAGTCTTGTTATGACGCAGCGCTGTGAGACTGCAGTAAACTGCACCTATTAGTTAGCACCTAGGAAAAACCTGGAGGATCATTTAAGGCTCACCTTTCACTTAGAGATTATAAATACCACCTCAGCTGCTAATTTCTGGTTTCCTTTCTATCAGCGCCCCTTAGTGGACAAGTCATAGAACAGCCTTTTGGGTACAATTAAATCTGAAGAGAGAGCAAAGAATGGGTGGACTCACCACACGGGCTCTTTGATGGTGATCATAATGCCACCCTGAGTGGCAGCTCTAAAGTGGCACAGAGAATGGAGAGAGGGCACAGATTTGTCCAACCCTGCAAATCCTTTCAGGCTAGCAACTGCCTTCTTTCTCTCCAGTCTCCCCAGAATCCATAATAAGATCTCTTGGCAAAGTGACCTGGCAGAAAAAAGCAGTTATAAATGAGCTTGTCATCTTACTCTACATGTCTAACAAGTTAACACAGAAAAAGAAAGAATGACTGTCAGGTTCCATGCATTCTAAACGCTGGCACAATCACCTAGTATTACTGACGTGTGGGAGCGGAAACTCTGCTTAAGAATTTCAGAAAGCAAACATCCTGAAATTTGATGAGCGACTGACTAATCTCTGGCTGTAGAAGCAGCTCTGATATGACACATGAGCCCCACACGGTTTTTTTTGTTGTTTTTTTTTAATTCCAAGTGTACTCACTGCCTTTGGATCAGGCACTGTGAAAGAAAGTTGGCACAGATCAAACCATCTACCGTCAATGGGACCAATAACTGGTGACCAAGAAATAGTACACCACCAAATTCTTGCTGAGGCCTTATCCCCTCTTATCTGTGCCAGTCAACTAGGACAGAAGTGGAATAAACGTTTGCTTCTTCCCTCTCAGTCTGATGAGACATGATAGTGCTGTGAGGACTTCAATTTCAAAACTAGAACAAGAGTTATTATAGGAATGGTCTTCAGAAGCCAAATTCACATACTTATACCCTCCATCTTCCAATGCACTTTCTCTTGTCACGTCCCTCATGGCTGTAGGCTTCAGTGACACCCTAACCAAAAGGCAATATGTAAGCTGTGAATAATATGACAGACTGAGTACTTCCCTTTATCAGTTAACAATGATGATGATAACGACTATTTATTGAGCTTATAATTTGCCAAGGACAGTGCTCTACACTGACTTCAATATAGTTAGTCTTCATAATAACCCTATGAAGACGACACTGTGTATGAGATTACATACGGGGGGATTTCCAAACACCAAAAATCAGAATTCTGTAGGACTTCGGAAAGGATAGAAATTTTTTTAATTTTTTATTGGAGTATAGTTGATTTGCAATGTTGTATTAGTTCCAGGTGTATAGCTAAGTGAATTAGTTATATATATACATATATCCCCCCTTTTTTAAGGTTCATTTCCCATATAGGCCATTATCGAGTATTGGGTAGAGTTCCCTGTGCTATACAGCAGGTCCTTATTATCTATTTTATACCTAGTAGTGTGTATGTGTCAATTCCAATCTTCCAATTTAAGTCTAATAAGGAGGGAGAAACAACACAAATCACTGTGAGAACAGAGTTGATACGAAATGAGTCCTACTTAAATTTCAATACAGAAGATTATTTTCTGATGGAGGAACTCCTTCATTCTCACGAACACTGTGCACAAACACCAAATCCAGGCCTAAATTACAGAGTGCCAAATTCAGATCCAAATTTCCCAAACTTGATTTCTAACTGCTCACAAGGTGTTTATGGTCTAACCTCTATTTCCTCCTCCCCAGACATACAGTAACAGTATTGTTCACTGGTCAAACAGGGGCATGCTCATACATGTAAACAGAGATTTTCCCTCTGATGTCTAAAACAGAGGCTGAGGAACGTCATTCTAAAAACTAGATCCAATTCCCCTGCAATCTGCAAAGCGCTCTTTCTTTTCTAGAGGACTGTCAGAAGTTTTTCTGACCTTGAAAAAAAAAAACAACTACGAAGGGGCATAAGTCATATTCAAAAGAAAAACAACATGTAAGAAAGACTTCACTGTTTACAAACAAGAAGGTTCTCTAGGTTGTTTACCTTATATGAGACACGGTCTGCTTGGTAAAACAGTAGAGAGAGAAGAGGACTCCCAGGACAGGAAGCAGAGAATCCACCAACACTGGTAAAGGTTCATTCCCGACCACATACACCTAGGGAAAAGGACACAGTGGCACAGTGAGTGCAAGGCCTGAGGAATGGAAGTCAAAGACCGCACACCTATTAGCAGGGCTGAAGGCTTACCTTAAGCAGCACTCCAGAACTAAGGTGAGCATTTTTAAGTCTAAGGCTAAGGGACACACCTGAGATTGGCAGACAGGTTGAAACACTGGGAGACTGAAATGAAACATCACCCTTCACGCATGCAGCCTGAAGAACTGCTGGAGAACCAGGTAGGTGGACCCATTTTCTGACCTATTCCTTTCCTACCTCTGACTAGCTCAGAGCCTCCTCATCTACTATTCATCTATACAATAACTATCTTACTGCTAAAGGCCCTGCTACTAGGACTAACAAGCAAACAGAAAACCTTAAGACTAGATTTGAAAGAAAAAAAAGCAAAACAAAAGTTTGCTCTAGGTTTGTCCTTTTTTTTTTTAATATTTGTTTTTATTTATTTATTTGGATGTGCTGGGTCTTAGTTGCAGCATGCAGAATCTCCAACTTGTGGCATGTGGGATCTAGTTCCCTGCCCAGGGACTGAACCCCGGGCCCCCTTCATTGGGAGCACAGAGTCTCAGCAGCTGGACAACAAGGGAAGTCCCTAGATTTGTTATTCTCCAGATGTGACTGCCACATGGGCAAGTCCTATTCTCTCCAGTTCAATCAATGTGGACCTAGATCTGCACTGGCTTTATAGGGTTAAGCGTGAGAGGATGCTGAAGCTTATTAACAATGACTATGTTAAATATTTTATTTGTACCTTTCAAAAAGGATTCAACAAACTTTTCTGAAAATACTGGAATCAAAGTACTGTTCTAGGCACTGCACTACTCTGAATATCAAAGTGAAGAAGAATTGTTCTATTTCAATGCTTGTGATCTAACAGGAAGAATAAAATGAGTTAAACCAATAATACTGTTATTATTATTCAAGGTGGATAATTTAAAATACCTTAGGAAGTGCTAAAATGCTATTCAAAACTCTAATCAAGCATAATAGGATTTTAAAATGTACTTAATTCTGTTCTAATAAATTAACTAAAACCTGATAGTGTCAACTGTAATCATAATAAAGGAAGAAAAAAGAGGCTCTGACAACGATTACACGCTTGACAATGGAACCCACGTATGTGTTCCAGGAGCTATGCTAGGGTTTTTATCTTCCAGGTACCAGGTTAGACTCTGTTAAAGAGTTGGCTCATTGGAATTATAGCAATCTCTCAAATTCTGTATTAGCAGACCTATTTTTTTAGTATAATTGTTTTACAATATTGTGCTAGTTTCTGCTGTACAAGTGAATCAACTATATGTTTACATACATCTCCTCCCCCTTGAGAATCCCCCTCTGACAACCTCCCCATCCCACCCCTCTAGGTCCTCACAGAGCGCCAAGCTGAGCCTCCCTGTGCCATACAGCAGCTTCCCACTAGCTATTTTACACACGGTAGTATATGTATGTCAATCCTGCTCTCCCAATTTGTCTCGCCCTCCCCTTCCTCCAAGGTGTCCGCATGTCTGCTCTCTACAAGCAGACCTATCTTAAAGGGTGAAGAAAGGAAAACTTAGAAGAGGCCCTAATTAACACAAAGAGGAGTGAGGTGGAAATCAATGATGTTTATGGGAAACTAAAGGTCAAGGAGGCACAAGCTGGAAAAATCTCTGTACTTTTCCAGCGAACCCTGTCCCTTTAAATCAACCCTAGTTTTTCATACTCCTTAAGCCTCCCAACTCCTCTGTGGAGCCTGATAAGGAAAGAGCCAGCTTCCTGTGCATGATCTAATCTCCATAAGCCCAGCTAAATGAGGTACATTGTATGGCAGTGTTCAGAAATAATATGCAGGCCTAATTATGATATCACAAATTACAGGAGGTAAAAAAGGAGATCTCCCAGATAACGTAAGGGCCTATTGTTTGGCTCTGGATTGTGTGTTCCCAGAGGTAATCCCTGTGGAGCCATCCTTCCTTACCAGCATCTTCAATACAAAAAACTGAAAACAAATGAAGCTAAATCTGTATTATTTACTGGGCCAAAGCACTTCAAACTTTAACATGAATTCATATCAAGCACATCTCTCAGAGGGTATGCTGTTGTTGATAAATTCCTCCAATGCTTAAATTCTCTTCTAATACTTTTCTATTTTTCTTCTAATACTTTTCTGTATTTTCTTAGAAGGAACAGAAAAAACTGTAGTTAACTTATACAAACGAAAATGTTATCCATTTTTACACAAAGGTGCAGCATATGTTTACTGAGTGCCAATTTGTAAGACATATTCGAGGTTCTAAGGATATAGTGGGAAACAAATTATCTGCTTCATTCTAGCGAAAGGACAGAAACTAAATAAATATAAAACATCAGGTAGTGAAAATGCTAGGAAGAAAAACAACTTTAAAAGGACAGAGAGTGATGAGGTGAAGACCATGTGAAAAGAGGGAGAAATTAAAGAGTGATTCTTATCAAGTCACCAACTAGTAAACCATTAAGTTCATAGATAAGAACAGAGAAAAAAACTTTTTCAAAGTAGAAAGATTTAAAGTCTCCTTTGGCTCAAACTGATCAATTAGCTTTTTCTATGAGAGCTCAAAGAACTTGAATGACTTCTGCTTGACACAAACAGGATTGCCACCCCCCTTCCAACATTCATTCAGTTAAAATTCTTCTTTGGACTGAGCTCCAATCTACTTCTCTTTAAATGTCCTTACTGGAAGTATATNAGGAAGAAAAGGGGACGACAAAGGATGAGATGGCTGGATGGCATCACTGACTTGATGGACATGTCTGAGTGAACTCCAAGAGTTGGTGATGGACAAGGAGGCCTGGTGTGCTGCGATTCATGGGGTCGCAAAGAGTTGGACGTGACTGAGTGACTGAACTGAACTGAACTGAACTGAATGTTCTTTTAAGGAAGTGTATTTTAAAATACTTACCATGAAATAGTCAGTGAAATACTGTATCTATCTTTATTGTAGGAGATGGTAAATAAAGTAATAAAGTGAAATGTGGGTTTACTCTCTTAGATATTCAAGTTGTATTCTATTTATGATTAATCAAACCTTCCATAAAAGTCTCAAATCTCATAGTTCTGGGATCCAAACTAACCAGGATAGTTAGAGAGTTTGGGACGGACATGTACACCCTGCCATATTTAAAATAAATGACTGATGAGACCTACTGTATATCTTACGGAACTCTGATCAGTATTATGTGGTAGCCTGGATGGGGGAGGAGTCTGGAGGAGCATGGATACATGTAAATATATGGTTGGGTCTCTTCACTGTTCACCTGAAACTATCACAACATTGTTAATCAGCTATACCTCAATACAAAATATAAGGTTAAAAAAAATAAAGTACCCTGGATAGAATGGAGATGATATGAAGCTATAGGCAGGAAAGAATTTTTATTATAAAAGCCACATATATTGTGGAGCTATAAATCCTGAGACTTCTTTTTCAAAATCCATACTTCCATGCAATTCTCGTTACATTACAGATTGTACATACTCCACTTCCTGCTTAGTGCCTGAGCCTTGTTCCACATTGCTCTCCCCTGACTCCCCATCTCCAGGTGCAGAAGCCTCCTGGAATATCTCAGAGTCTTTGCACTTGTGTTCATATTGTAGATCTTAGGTCAAATGTCACCTCCTCAGAGAAGTTGTCTCTGATCACGGTGTCTAATCAGCACCCTCTTTCTTTCAGGCACAGGTCACTCTCTGAGTTATCTGATTTATTCATGTACTTATTTATCGTCTGCCTCATCCATTAAGATGAAAGGGCAGTAAAAGAAGGGCCCTAATTCCCAATCCTCCTCCAGGGCATTGATCCTCATGAACATTTGTGGCATAGCATATATGCTACTAGTCAGCTGCTGGTGGCTCAGACAATAAATCATCTGCCTGCAATACAGGAGACTGGGGTTCGATCCCTGGGTCAGAAAGATCCCCTGGAGAAGGAAATGGCGACTTGCCTGGAAAATTCCATGTTGGAGGAGCCTGATGGGCTACAGTCCATGGGGACGCAAAGAGTTGGATACGACTGAGCGACTTCACTTTCACTTTCATATATGCTATTGGATATTCAAAACAAATTTAGGTCCGGAAATTTGAAATTTTCAGTGCCCAATGGAAATCTGAGGTGGCCAAGCTGTCACTCTACTTTCAATTCACCTTAGAGGACAGGGCGGCAGCCGAGAGGAGCCCACACTCGAGGTCAGGGGAGGCAGCCAAGAGGAGCTACCCCACGTCCAAGGAGCGGTGGCTGCTCAGGTGCAGCTGCTCAGCCCGAGAAGGGCTACTCCACATTCAAGGTCAGGAGGGGCAGCGGTGAGGAGATACCCCTCGTCCAAGGTAAGGATCAGCGGTGGTGCTTTGCTGGAGCAGCTGTGAAAAGATACCCCATGACCAAGGTAAGAGAAACCCAAGTAAGACAGTGGGTATTGCAAGAGGGCATCAGAGGGCAGACACACTGAAATCATAATCACAGAAAACTAGCCAATCTGATCACATGGACCACAGCCTTGTCTCACTCAATGAAACTAAGCCATGCCATGTAGGGCCACCCAAGACGGACAGGTCATGGTGGAAAGGTCTGACAGAATGTGGTCCACTGGAGAAGGGAATGGCAAACCACCTCAGTATTCTTGCCTTGAGAACCCCATGAACAGTATGAAAAGGCAAGATGATAGGATACTGAAACAGGAACTCCCCAGGTCGGTAGGTGCCTAAATTGCTACTGGAGATCAGTGGAGAAATAACTCCAGAAAGATTGAAGGGATGGAGCCAAGGCAAAAACAATACCTAGCTGTGGATATGACTGGTGATAGAAGCAAGGTCTGATGCTGTAAAGATCAATATTGCATAGGAACCTGGAATGTCAGGTCCATGAATCAAGGCAAATT
>SJYV01047380.1:2054341-2121402 GCA_006410875.1 Neotragus pygmaeus | reverse complement strand
TTCCTGTGGTCATGTATGGATGTGAGAGTTGGACTGTGAAGAAAGCTGAGCGCCGAAGAATTGATGCTTTTGAACTGTGGTATTGGAGAAGACTCTTGAGAGACCCATGGACTCCAAGGAGATCCAACCCGTCCATTCTGAAGGAGATCAGTCCTGGGTGTTCATTGGAAGGACTGATGCTGAGGCTGAAACTCGAAAACTTTGGCTACCTCATGCGAAGAGTTGAGTCATTGGAAAAGTCTCTTATGCTGGGAGGGATTGGGGGCAGGAGAAGGGGACGACTGAGGATGAGATGGCTGGATGGCATCACTGACTCAATGCATATGAGTCTGGCTGAAGTCCGGGAGGTGGTGATGAACAGGGAGGCCTGGTGTCCTGCGATTCATGGGGTCGCAAAGAGTCGGACACGGCTGAGAGACTGAACCTAACTGAACTGAACAATGGAGGATGTAGGTGGAGAGATGTTAAAAACACAAAGAGGTCTAGTTCTTTGCATATTTATTACTATTCTGCCTGGCTTATGGAGTTGAGGTGAGGAATATTCAAGTAAGTTTTTTTTTTGTATATTAACTGTAGGTAATTTTATTTTTATTGAAGTATAATTGATCAGTTGATTTATAATATTGTGTTTCAGGTGTACAGCAAAGTAATTCAGATCTTTTCTTAGATTCTTTTTCATTATAGGTTTTTGTAAGATATTGAATATAATTCTTTGTGCTATACAAGAAATCTTTGTTGTTTTTTATATATAAGTATCTGTTAATCTCATACTCTTAACTTATCCCTCCCCATGTCCCACTTTCCTCTCTGGTAACCATAAGTTTGTTTGTATGTCTGTGCGTCTGTTTCTCCTTTGTAAATAAATTAATTTGTATTATTTTCCCACATATAAGTGATATCATATAATATTTATCTTTCTCTGCTTTACTTCACTTAGTGTTTTTTTATGCCCATCCATGTTTCTGCAAATGACAATATTTCATTCTTTATGACTGAGTAATATTCCAGTGTGTGTGTCTGTATGTGAGTGTGTGTATCTCTTTCTTATCCATTCATCTATCCATGCACATCTGCGTTGCTTCCATGTCTTGGCTACTGTAAACAGTGCTGCTTTTAACATTGGGGTCAATGTATCTTTTTGAATTAGAGTTTTTGTCTTTTCCAGATATATGCCTACAAGCCTGATTACTAGCTTTAGTTTTTTAAGGAATCTCTATACTGTATAGGCGGAGAAGTCAATGTCAATCCACTCCAGTACTCTTTCCTGGAAAAATCCCATGGACAGAGGAGCCTGGTAGGCTGCAGTCTGTGGGGTTGCTAAGAGTCGGGCATGACTGAGCGACTTCAGTTTCACTTTTCACTTTCATGCGTTGAAGGAAATGGCAACCCACTCCAGTGCTCTTGCCTGGAGAATCCCAGAGACAGAGTGGGCTGCCGTCTATGGGGTTGCACAGAGTCGGACATGACTGAAGCGATTTAGCAGTAGCAGCATACTGTGTAGGATTCCCCTTTCTCTACATTTTCTCCAGCATCAAATAAGTTTAAAAGACAACCACTGTTTTAGATAGCAGTGGCTTAAATAAGATTTAAACAGTAAAATAATAGTATGACAAAGCCACTCCATCTACTGAAAAGTGAAGTAAATTAAGGAGTCAGAAAATCCTATTTCCTGACATTTACATGATAAACCTTTGAAGACCCAATATGTGCTTAGACTCTGAAGATTCCAGGGTGGGTACTAAAGACTTGCTATGCAGAAGCAGCCTGTCATATTGGAGTCTTCCTCTCACTTGGCAGGTGGAGCTCACTTGGCTTTGTTTTAAACGAGTTTGAATTTAAAACTTTTTAACAGGCTGAAATCAAATATATAAAAATCTAGTCACTTCATTTAAAAATAATAATCGGTAATTTTTGGATGTTGCTAGGCTCCCATATTTGGAAAAGGAAATGGCAGCCCACTCTAGTATTCTTGCCTGGAGAATTCCATGGACAGAAGAGCCTGGTGGGCTCCAGTCAGTCCACAGGGTCGCAGAGTCGGACACGGCTGAGCGATTATCACTGACTCACTCACTCAGGCACCCATATTATTATAAAAATTAATAGAAAAAATAAAGCATTTAACCCACCTTTCCTACACAATCTGTATTCCAGGGTAACCAAAGAGTTGATGAGGGGGAAAAAAAGAAATACAAGATACATCAGTTATTAATAAATCAGCTGATGATTTAAAAACTCCTGATTAATATTTTTGTTTTTGCCTATTTAAGGCGACTTTGGGAGGAAGGGGGTGTGAAAAAGACAGCAATTGGTGTACTCAAAAGCACTCTTCGGGGCTAAGATCACATTCTGGCTTCAGCAGTCTGTCAGAGGTGACAGTTCCTTCCGGGGTCTGCGTCTCACAAGCCCGGAGATGGGCTGCATGGGGACCCGACCCAGCTGTCCCTCTCTGCAGGCAGCGTTAGGCGGGCTCGGCCCGCGGTCTGTCTGCAGCAACGCTTCCTGTCTGATCCCCGAGGCCGCAGCTCTAGTGCTTTGACCGCTGGGCCCCAAAGCAAAGCTGCGGAAAGCGGGTGTGATAGCAAGCCATGCCCTGGCTCATCGACAAACCCTGGGCCCTCTGGGCGTCGCTCGGCTCCTTCCGNCAGCAGCTTCCCACTAGCTATTTTACACACAGTAGTATATGTATGTCAATCCTGCTCTCCCAATTTGTCTCGCCCTCCCCTTCCTCCAAGGTGTCCGCATGTCTGCTCTCTACAAGCAGACCTATCTTAAAGGGTGAAGAAAGGAAAACTTAGAAGAGGCCCTAATTAACACAAAGAGGAGTGAGGTGGAAATCAATGATGTTTATGGGAAACTAAAGGTCAAGGAGGCACAAGCTGGAAAAATCTCTGTACTTTTCCAGCGAACCCTGTCCCTTTAAATCAACCCTAGTTTTTCATACTCCTTAAGCCTCCCAACTCCTCTGTGGAGCCTGATAAGGAAAGAGCCAGCTTCCTGTGCATGATCTAATCTCCATAAGCCCAGCTAAATGAGGTACATTGTATGGCAGTGTTCAGAAATAATATGCAGGCCTAATTATGATATCACAAATTACAGGAGGTAAAAAAGGAGATCTCCCAGATAACGTAAGGGCCTATTGTTTGGCTCTGGATTGTGTGTTCCCAGAGGTAATCCCTGTGGAGCCATCCTTCCTTACCAGCATCTTCAATACAAAAAACTGAAAACAAATGAAGCTAAATCTGTATTATTTACTGGGCCAAAGCACTTCAAACTTTAACATGAATTCATATCAAGCACATCTCTCAGAGGGTATGCTGTTGTTGATAAATTCCTCCAATGCTTAAATTCTCTTCTAATACTTTTCTATTTTTCTTCTAATACTTTTCTGTATTTTCTTAGAAGGAACAGAAAAAACTGTAGTTAACTTATACAAACGAAAATGTTATCCATTTTTACACAAAGGTGCAGCATATGTTTACTGAGTGCCAATTTGTAAGACATATTCGAGGTTCTAAGGATATAGTGGGAAACAAATTATCTGCTTCATTCTAGCGAAAGGACAGAAACTAAATAAATATAAAACATCAGGTAGTGAAAATGCTAGGAAGAAAAACAACTTTAAAAGGACAGAGAGTGATGAGGTGAAGACCATGTGAAAAGAGGGAGAAATTAAAGAGTGATTCTTATCAAGTCACCAACTAGTAAACCATTAAGTTCATAGATAAGAACAGAGAAAAAAACTTTTTCAAAGTAGAAAGATTTAAAGTCTCCTTTGGCTCAAACTGATCAATTAGCTTTTTCTATGAGAGCTCAAAGAACTTGAATGACTTCTGCTTGACACAAACAGGATTGCCACCCCCCTTCCAACATTCATTCAGTTAAAATTCTTCTTTGGACTGAGCTCCAATCTACTTCTCTTTAAATGTCCTTACTGGAAGTATATCTATTTTCCAAAAGTTTTGGACTGACCATCTAAAGACAATTATCAAAATATGTTTTCTTAAAATCCACCCTACAACTGCTCTGCATCCTAATGACCAGACAGCATTTTACAGATGAAAAACAGGCAGTGGTACTTATGAAATTGATCCAGCTTAAGTTCTACCTCTTCCATAGGCCTGCTACATTATTTCATTGTTCAACAGTTCATTCACTAATTCTCTAATTCAAATAACCATTAAGCATCTAACCACCATCAATGACTTTTCCTCTATAAATTCCAAAAGCATTTTAGAGCTTGTAACATATAATTGGTCCTTGCATATACAGTTATCTCTGACCTCTTCAACTAGCCTGGAAGGCAGAAGTCAAGTTTCCTACTTTAGCACCTGTAAGAATAGATGATTAAGTTGTGTTACCTGAATTTTTGGTGAATAAGCAGCTGAAACACAGCAGTATACAATTTAAAGGCACTCCACTGTTACCATTTTTATTAAGCAATCAGTAACAACCATTTATTGCATGTCTCCTCAAGAATGAACTAGGTATTCAGCTAAACATTTAACATATAATCAATCCTCACAAGAGTCTTGCAAGTTAAGCATTTTATTCTCATTCTAAAACCATGGAAAACTGAGGCTCAGAGAAGCGAAGTTAGTTGGGCAAAGGTAGACTGTTAGGAAATGGCAGGGCCAGGATGAACCCAGATCTGTCTAACACAAAAGCCACACACAACCCAGAGACAGAAAACAGACTAGCAGCTCCCAGGGTTGAAGGGAGGGAGAAGTGGGAACCGAATGCTTAATGGGTATGGGGTTTACATTTGGGATGATGAAAAAGTTCTGGAACTAGCCAGTGGTGATGATGGCTGTGCAACACTGTGAATGCCACTAAATTATACATTTTACATTAAAATGTATATTATGTTATGTGTGTTTTATCACAGTAAAAAAAAAAAAAAGAGCAAAGCATATACCCCATGGCCTCCCAATACTGATCTCCTCTTGTGCATAATATTTTTCTGTCTTCAATCCCTAACCCATACCAACTTTATCCCTGCTGGAGCCCCTCAGAATCAGTGGATCCCAGCTTGTTAGGCTATTTATGGCCCTGTTTCTGCAACCTCTGCAAAGTAGGGCTGAAGCTCCCAGTGGCACCATGGACAGCACCTCTGCATGGCCTCCTCTTTCTTCTACTGAGAATCTTATACAGCCCCTTTCTACCAAGGTTTCCATAAATCTCCAGGCCACAGTGTAGCCAGTCTCTTCCAAGGGCAGCCCCCTCCTTCCAATCTCTTGCCTCACATGCAGGTTAACAGTGTGGTCTGCACCTGACACCTAACATTATCATCCACTTACACTCCCAAAGTGAAATCTGGTCACTTTCCCCTTAATATGGATGTTCCACATCCCTGACTTGTATCTGGAATTCAGTGAACCACAAAGGGACACGTAAGGCTGGGCTGATTCAACAAATGCTGCAAAGCGATCTCTTGGTGCCAGCACTGACAAGGACCAAATGCACTGGGGGAAAAAATCCCTTGCAATCAAGTCACACCACAGGTGGAAAAAACTGTTGGGGCCAGTTTTCCTCCTAATTGCATGCACACCAGGCTGGTGACAATACCAACAAAGACACAATAGGTAAGTTGTTCCTGCCCAGCCAAGGGGAGGATCTGACTGCCCTACCTCTGCATTCTAATATCCAAATGTTGTGGAATTTCCTTGGACTATGCTTATGTGCAGTCTCTTTCTAGTGGACAGTCTTCCCTGCTCACTAGGAGGCAAAGTGGGATGGGGATTCAAGTTCTGAAACACAATCTAATACTTGTTATTTTATTTCTTCCTGTGATAAAGATGTTGCATATCATTTGGAAGTTTTCTTTTTTTAGCAGTAAAACTATCAGGTGTGTTACACATAGGATTGCTTGTAAATACTTCCACTGACCTGTTGAGAGATTTAACATGAATCGATTGACTTCTCTGAATCTTAGTTTCCTTATCTGAAAAATAAAGTAGTAGTAGCAGTAATGTTAGTCGTTCAGTCATGTCCGACTCTTTGTGATTCCACAGACTGTAGCCTGTCAGGCTCCTCTGTCCATGGGATTCTCTAGGCAAGAATACTGGAGTGGACTCCCATTCCCTTCTCCAGAGGATCTTCCTGAACCAGGGGTCAAAGACAGGTCTCCTGCACTGCAGGCAGATTCAGAAAAATAAAGAGGTTGGTTTAATCACGCTTTAAAACTCTTTCCTATCTTATCTAGCATTCTCTGACTGGACTGCAAATTTGCTCATGGTGGTCTATACTTTTCTGGTACCTCAGCCATTAAGCAGTAAGACTAGTTGAAAAAAATGAACCATTCCTCCCTACCCCAAAATATTTGAAACACTGACTCTTCAACTTGACTAAGATATAATAAATTTCTAACCTTTCCTCACATGCTGTCTGTTCCATCAGTTCTGAAGTTAATACTCTAAAGATGAAATCCTGTTTAGCTGAAAGGTATCCTCATACCTCCAGGGTACTTAAGGTGTCTGTACAACTAGGGATCACCAAACAAAATACCAAGAGATGGGAAAGCTAAAGCACAGGAGAGACAGATTCTCAAGGTATCTTTTTAATTATTTGGTGTGAAAAAGCCTCTCTGAGAATAAGAGAAATGGTGCTTTGAAGAAAAGTGGAATTTCTTTAATAACTTATGACTTTTTCAGTATAAATGCATAGGACAAGACACAGGGGCAAAATAAGAGACCAGTATGTATCTAGTAAAACCAAAACAGCTCAGAAAAGATTAGACAAGGAGACAGATGGGTACCAATGACCCCACTGGCAGCCTCAGGATTTCCTCGTTCCTTTTTGGGGATTTCCACATCCATTTAGGAATGCATCTTGGCCTACTATTACAGATCCAGCCCTGGGAAGAGGCGTCTGTGGTTAAGCCTCACAATCCTTCATCTAAATCTAGAGGACTGCTGCTCTGACAAGTAAGAGAGGCATGTTTCTGGGTGCTCTTAACTATAAATCACACTCTACTGTAACTCTTTCTTTGCTTGATTGGGAGCTCCTTGAAGGTAGCAGCTGATTCTTAATCATTTCCCTACTTGTAAACCAAGCAGAGTGGCATTCAGTAGGTAGGTACTTGGTAAATTTTTCGGCATCTGACTGACTGAATCAAAGAGTGAACAAAGTAGACTGGATGCTGTTTACTTTCTCAAAAGTTGTATTTTTGTGAGGAAGTTACAATGCCCTCTCTATTTTCATTTTTCCTTTAAACAAAAGCTGCAGCATCTAGAAATTATCAGTCAATGCAAATTAACTAAACAGAATCAAAGAACTTCAGCCACGGAAGGAGGAGCAGATTGAATAGGAAGTTTGATTTTATTCTATTGACTTGTTCAGCATCTAGCTTCATGTCTGGAGGGCTGAATTTCTCGGGGAAGATTGACTGGAAATCTGAATTTAAAAAGAAAGGAAAAACTAGGAGGAAACAAAACAGTCAAAAGTATTAAGAATAAATATGTTTCTGTTTCAAAGCAAAACAAAACAGAAAGCAGCCCTCATGTGCTCATTTCATAGACTTCCAGCATACTGTTAAACACATCCCTTAGACACCCCTGCAGAGTAGCTGCAAAAGTTCCGGGAAGCACTGAAAGAGCATCTAGTAGTCCACTGGTTTAGACTCCCAGCTTCCAATGCAGGGGGTGTGGGTTCAATCCCTGGTTGGAGAACTAAGATCCTATATGTCTTATGGCCACACACCCCCCCAAAAAAAACATAAAACAGAAGTAATATTGTAATAAATTCAGTAAAAACTTTAATTGAAAAAAAAAAAGGAAACATGCGTGTGAACTTTGTTTCAGCCACTTATATGGCTGCTCAAATCTACACAGTGGCTGAACACATTTAAACCTCTCCAGGTCCCAGTTTCCTCATGTATAATGTAGGCATTAAAGCTTTTAGCATAAGCACTGATTAAGATAATTCATGTTAAAATATTTTGTAAAATTTACAGCCACATGCAAATGTTAAATTTAGTCCTAAATATTTTATTATTGTTGCTGCTACTGTAAATGGAACAGCTTTCTTAATTTATGGCCTTATCTTCTGCAGAGATGTACGTGTATGGAAATATAAATATGATGAGGCTATTCAGAATCAAGCTGACTAAATCCTAACACTGAAATTCAGTACAGGCTGGAACTTGATTTTACCCCTGTTAAAGATTAAACTAGTCAAATGCTGGCTTCTAAAATATCCCAGTGATCCTTTTGATTAGTAGTGTTCTAGCATTTCTAATGCACTTACTGAGTTTAATTAAGACTTGTAAGAAGCAGAAGAACCAAGCAAGTTACTTAATATAGTACTTTGCACTGTTCATGCTTTCAGAGCATAATGCATAAAATAGTCTTTTAAAAAAAGAGTTTCCCTGAACCAAAAAGGAACTGATGTTTTTTGAGCACCTATTATAGAATATGAGCCTACCAAAAGTTACTTTATTCATCCAGTAGGCAATTCAAGTGTCAAATTTAAGTGACCTAACATCACCTAGATAGTCAACCCTGGAGCCAAATTTCATTCTTAAGTCCATTTGACTCAAAAAGCCAAGTGCTTTTCACTACATTATACCACAGAATCTGAACTGCAGCATTTAAAAATTTTACTGTTTGAATCTCCCACATCCTTGAAGGATTTTTTTTTCCCAGTTCTCTGCATGTTATTCAAGGTTAGAGTTCAACAGGAGACGGAAACATCCAAAAAGAATGACTGCCTTTAGGGAGCGTCCACAGGTGAAAGGGAGACTAATATCTCACTGCCGAGCCTTTGGCACTTATTAAATTCATATCTTGTGCAAATATTATCTTTCTAAACAAAGAAAGAGTTTAAGAGAGAAAGAGAGAAGGAAACATTGGTCCTGGGACCAGCTCTGCCACTCACTCATATGGTTTGGGACAAGTCACTTCACAATCTTTTGGATTTTGTTACCTTTACTGTAAAAGGAGGGATTAATTTGTCAAAACCCAAAGAATGTACCACATCAAAGGTGAACCTTAATGTAAACTATGGACTTAGGGTGATATTGATATGTCAATGTCAGTTCATCCACCATGACAAATACACGATCCGGTGTAGGATGTTGACAGTGGGGGCAGTTTTGCACATGTAGGGGCAGGGGATATATGGGAACTCTATATTTTTCACTCAATCTTTCTGTGAACCTAAAACTGCTCTACAACATAAAGTCTATTAAGAAAAAAAAAGGATTACATTAAATAATTTCTAAAATTCCTTCCAGCTCTAAGAGTGCAATATTCTAATTTACTCCACACAAATCATTAAAAATTTAGAAGGAGGAATAAACTGGTCAATCTTTCATTAGAAATTCATTAAGATTAGATGCAGGGGTGGGTGAGGCAAAGACTTGGAGAATTAAAGTCAAGATTTCCTAAACCTGGAAACAGAGAGATAAAATGGAAATAAGAATGTAGAAAATAAACTAGGTCTTCTCTAGCCTTTCCAATCCTAAAACTTATTCTGCCGTTAGGGAGTCTTGGGCAAGCATAGTGAGGAATACAGAGAGGCAACATCCCTCCACCTCCAGTATTGGATGCTAGCCAGTTCTCTTAAAAGCAAGAAATGTACTAATCAGAAAGAACTGGAATTCTTTTTTTGGCTGGGCCACACAGCATGTGAGATCTTAGTTTCCCTATCAGGTATCAAACCAGGCCTCCTGCATTGAGAGTGAAGAGTTTTAACCACTGGAATGCCAGGGAGTTCCCACAACTGGAATTCTTCTATCCTGTCCTACCCAGAGCCAATCTCCATGCCATCTGGGCCTCTCTTCATCTCTGTAGGTAAATAAAAATACACAAACCCCTTTCGTATCAGGGAGGACAAAAGAATATAAACATTCTATAGATCAGGCTCCAGACACTCAGAGGCAGGAGACAGAAAGGAATTTCACTGAACTAAAAGCTATTTGAGAGGCATATACCTTTTTTAGCTTAATTTTACCAGAAATAAAGCACACACATAAAAATGACAAGTTATTTATGGAGATTAAGTACAAATGGCTACGCCAAGTTTTCACTTCAGTTCGACCAGCACCTGTATATATACTACCTGTACTGCTAAGAACATTCCACCTGGCCCACCAGGGTCACCCGGCTCCAGCCCGTGCCGTATGTGAAGGATGCAAGTATAAGAAGGCCTTCCTTTGTCATTGTTCCTGCCATAAAATTTTCAGAGAGCTGGTAGCTGACTCCTTTAAATACCAAAATGTATTTATATTCTAACAATTCTGGAAGGAATTATACCTAAGATGAATTGTGTGTAACCCTTGCCTTCTTAAACAAAGTACACTGAACACAAAATACTTTGTTTTTCAACTGATTATATATTCTTTGGGGGTATATTTTTGTGTCTCCTTTCTTGATCTTCTATGCTCTTGTCACTGTGCCTTAGTCAGTCTAACTTCTGTTACTTCTAATTCTGCTGTGGTCTTTAAAAGATAAAAAGTTTGATCAGGACTGCGTATAAAACAGAGATGAAACTGCCTCTGAGGACTAAGGGACTTTGAGTAAGACTAAGAGGGCAGCCAGTTGGACATCTGTCGTAACACAGGTGACATGGGATGTTAAATTGGAAATATCAAGTAAAGCAACAAGATAAAATGCACTTAAAACTCCAAAGTAAGACACCAGACTTTGATGTGATCAAGACTATAAAAACTCCTCATTTGGAAAGAGGGAAGGAAAAATCAAAGGTGCAGATACTGAGAAGTGACTTATTAGGAAGATTTCTTCAGAAAAAGCTGCTGGTGAGAGTGAGTCCCACTCTACAATCCACCAATAACAAAAAGATAATAACCCAATATAAAAACAGGCAAAGGCTCTTAATGAAAATTTCTCCAAGGAAGACATGCACATGGCCAGTAAGCACAGACAGGCTGTTCAACATCATTAGCCACGTTGTTGTTATTTAGTTGCTAAGTCGAGTCTGACTGGACTATAACCTTCCTCTGTCCACGGGATCTCCCAGGCAAGAATACTGGAATGGGAAGCCATTTCTTTCTCCAGGGGATCTTTCCAACCCAGGGAATGAACTTGTCTCCTACATTGCAGGTAGATTCTTTATCGCTGAGCCACCAGGGAAGTATGTATGCCTCATCAGCCATGAGAGAAACATAAATCAAAGCTAAATAAATATTTTTTTAAAAACCATCAAACACTGAAGAGTCAACTACAAAAGACCACATATTATATAATTTCACTTACATAAAATATCCAGAATAGGCAAATCTATAGAAATAGAAAGTAGATTAGTGATCGCCTAGGGTTACAGGCAAAGCAAGGAGAATAGGAGATAGCAGCTAATAGACTGCTTTAGAGGCATAAAAATATTGTAAACTTAGATTGTGGTGATGGCTGCACAACACTGTGAATATACCAAAAAAACTGAATTAAAGCATGTAAATGGGTAAATTGTATGGTATGTGAGTGCCATATCAATCAGTACGTTAAAAAGACACAAAAAGAAAGAGAGCAAACACCAGAGCTGGAAACGTTCCCAAATGCCTCTCTAAAATTAAAACACCCTCTTGTACCCTCTCTTATTTCCGAGTGAGTTGCTGGATCAATTCAACCACCCCAGATGTTTTCCTTGTTTCCTGCCTTTGAGCTGTACTCTATAATTTAGTATTAGCAGAAAGTTAATAAAGACAACATACTCTTTGTTGCTCAATTTTACACCATGTTTACCATTTTCCTCCAACATACACATTTCCTGTTTTCCCTCTGCAGCTGAGCTGCCAAAACCTTGTAGAGAGAATAATTACCCTTCTGTACCCCTTCCTGCTTTCAAGACGGTCCCAGTCCTTGTGCATAATCAAGTGTCTACAGCAAACTAATGTTTTGCCTGTCTCTTCAGGAAGTTTTTACTTCACTCGACTGTTCACTATGAGGGGATTTTCCCCCCTCATGGGGGGCAAGAATAGGAGAAATGGACAGGACTATTTCTCCATCTCTTTTGATTTTTAGAAGCTAATTCACTTGCCAGAAAGAAGTTGTCTTGCTTTCTTTTACTTCTAACAGCAATTTATTGACTTCCACTGAACACTACGAGTAGTTTGTACCAAAGTTTAGTCAAAGTTAGTCCTATCCCTACCAGCACTTTCAAGTCTTTCTAACATTCCACACCTGGCTATTTTACTATTTTTCATCACAGTATTTCTTAGCCGGAATATGACTGAAGATAATCTTTCTAAAAGTTATTTGGGCCTTATTCTCTAATTCAGAACTTTTGCGTTCTAGACTGTTCTGTATAATTTCTTGTCTTCATGTTATCTGAAAAGTACTTGCCTACTAACAGGAAGAACAGGATATAAGAACTTCCTTTTCATAAGTCTCTAAATGAGGCATTAAATAAAAACAAACAGTATTATAGCCACTAAATCATCATGTCTTATTTTATCCATGAACAATTTAATTCTGTACTTGTGTGCCAGGTCAATGTTATGAAGATTATACTCTATTTTTTTCAACAGCAAAATTTAATAAAAGGTTAGTAAACATCAAACTTTAGGAAAAAGTGACTGTTACAGGGAATGAATTTTGAATTTTTAAGCAGCATGCATTTATATCTACCAATTTATTAGTATCATACATAAAGTGTAAACCTAACCAAACCAAAAGCATCTGCCTTCCCTTTGGGTTTTTTTTGGCCATGACACATGGCATTTGGGAACACAGCTCCCCGACCAGGGATTAAACCTGAGCCCCCTACATTGGAAGTGCAGAGTCCTAACCACTGGACCACCAGGGAAGTCCACATCTGCTTTCTTATCTGAAAGAACATGACCTAAGATTAACTTTATACCCTTATACACTGCTGGGAGCAATGTAAAATGGTACAGACACTTTGGAAAATGATCTGACAGTACCTCAAATGATTAAAACACAGGATCACCACATGGTACAGCAATTCCACTTCCAGGGATGAGAAATAAAAATGTATGGACACATAATAACTTATACATGAATATTTAGAGCAGCATTATTCATGGCATCTGGTCCCATCACTTCATGGGAAATAGATGGGGAAACAGTGGCTGACTTTACTTTTTGAGGCTCCAAAATCACTGCAGATGGTGACTGCAGCCATGCAATTAAAAGACGCTTACTCCTTGGAAGAAAAGTTATGACCAACCTAGATAGCATATTCAAAAGCAGAGACATTACTCTGCCAACGAAGGTCCGTCTAGTCAAGGCTATGGTTTTTCCAGTGGTCAGGTATGGATGTGAGAGTTGGACTATGAAGAAAGCTGAGCGCTGAAGAATTGATGCTTTTGAACTGTGGTGTTGGAGTGGTGTTGGAGAAGACTCTTGAGAGTCCCTTGGACTGCAAGGAGATCCAACCTGTCCATTCTAAAGGAGATCTGCCCTGGGATTTCTTTGGAAGGAATGATGCTAAAGCTGAAACTCCAGTACTTTGGCCATCTCATGCGAAGAGTTGACTCGCTGGAAAAGACCCTGATGCTAGGAGGGATTGGGGGCAGGAGGAGAAGGGGACAACAGAGGATGAGATGACTGGATGGCATCACCGACTCAATGGACATGAGTTTGGGTAAACTCCGGGAGTTGGTGATGGACAAGGAGGCCTGGCGTGCTACGATACACGGGGTCGAAAAGAGTCGGACATGACTGACCAACTGAACTGAACTGATGACAACTCCACGTTTAACTTTATAAGGAACTGCCAAACAATATTCCCAATGCAGCTTTACCTTTTTACATGAAATATAATTCTGAAAGCTACTTACTCTTGTAAATGTTTTTAACAGTATGATATCACTATAAATGCATTGAAATAAACTTTAAAGAAGAGTATTTACCCCAATGCCATCTGAGCCTAACAGTAATAGATTTTATTTTTGTTAAAAATATGTATATTTAAGATTATGATCATAGAGAACATATAATTTATATAAATATTTTTTCACCTTTACTGTATATTTAGGAAGTCATTTCCATGACTCATTTACTCAAACATATTTCTTCATGATGATGATTCTATCAAAAATTATAAAGTAGATTCAATATTATCATATATGTTTAGGAAGCCTACAGTATTGCAAATGTCTGTCAGTTTCTTCTAAGGATATGCTTTCATCAGTGGCATATGCACTTAAGAGAATCTGAACTGCTTAAGATTCACACTAAATGATAAAATTAACAGCTTATAGTTTTCAATTTTCAAAGTAAAAAGATTTTGATGGTTTGGAATTTAAGATTAGTAATTCCAATCTTGAAGAATCAGTTTAAAAGACAAAATTATTTTAAAAGACAAAGTACAAATATTAACTAAAAATATTAGTGACTTAAATTACCAACCTTATATATATCCTCAATACATCTACTAAGTTGTTCTTCTGTCACCAAAATGGTCCCTGGCACCATGTCACTCTCTGGAATCTCTAAAGGACAAAAAACAAAATTACTCATGCTCAGCATCTCAATGAGCCTAAGGAAAAATGCTTTACTAGAAAGTTTGGGAAGTAACAGCTAAAATTAGAAAATCAACATGGTTACAATACAGCACCATTCAAATACAATATTTCACAGAATGTTTCATTGATTACAAACATGCATTGTTATTTTATGTATCAATAAGAAAAAAAGCACTTACAAGTAACCTATGAAACATTATCACTTAGAATTTTAATTCTAAATTAATGAATGGGAAGTTGGAGATTAAATTAAATGAAAATGGCAGAATCAATAGCTGTATCTGGGTTACTTGGTACACAGATGTTCATTATACTATTCTCTGTACACGTATTTGAAAATTTCCCTATAAAATTTAAAATTTTTTTAATTAAAAAATTTAAAATATAAAAACTTAAAAGGTGAACTTTTATAACAAAGCTTTTTAAAAAAAATTATTAAGAGAACTTAGATTTATTTTACAGTTTGGTTATATATCATTCTTTTATTTCTTTGCTATTCTGCATGGTATATAGGATCTTAGTTCCCTGACCAGGGATTGAACCTGTGCCCCCTACAACAGAGGCATGGAGCCCTAGCCACTGGACCACCAGGGGAAGTCCCTATCATTCCTGATAAAGGCTAAATAACTGGAATAAACAGGATAAAGAATTAAAACTTCACATTAATTAGTGTCCAACTCTTCTGAAACATTTTTGGTATCTGTGTTGTGCCATAATATATTGACCTCTGAGCTACAGAGTGTAGTGATGTGATATCCTCAAGAGCCCTTGGTTTTATTACTATCATCACAATTTTCTTCAAAGTCACTGACATCCATTCTACAAGTTTTAATACTCACTTGCAGACATACACAATACCACAGTTGCTACCTGGCCAACAATGATAGTGAGATGCATCTAGACATTAGAGTTACTACAATGTGAAAGAGATTTCCAAAAAAGTTTTTTTAATGTGAGAAAAAAGTGCATCTTGGAATTGATAAAATATGGTAATTCTTCATACTTGCTACATATCCCTAAAAAATATGCTGCAACATGAAAAACAAAATAAGAAAGCGTATATGTTAGATTGTTTTCCCAGTGGCAATGATGGGGTTTACGTATAAGAACAGTCATATTCTCACTCAGTCCTTTTTGTTATCAACAGATGTTATATGCAAAACATGTAGCTGGCATTAGATGTAACCTAACGGGTAAGAATGCGTGGTAAAGAGATGTCCAATAAATATTCTTTGAATGAATGAATAAGGCCCAGGACAAAGATAACTGACCCACAACTGGACTGAATCTAGGCCTCCCAAGCACAGTGCTCTAGCAGTAGTGTCAGTCACTCAGTCATGTCTGACTCTTGCGACCCCATGGACTATAGCCCGCCAGGCTCCTCTGTCCATGGAATTCTCCAGGCCAGAATACTGTATTGGGTTGCCATTCCTTCCCCAGGGGATCTTTCCAACCCAGGGATTGAACCCAGGTCTCCCGCACTCCAGGCAGATTCTTTACCACTGCACTATCTGGGAAGCCCTGGTGCTCTAGCCCAGGGCTCAAACTGGAACACACACTTGAATTACCTAGTGGGCCAGTCAAAACAGTACTGGGCGCAACATCAGAGTTGCTAATTCTGTAGGTCTGAGGCAGAGCCCAAAAAGTTGTATTTCTTATCAGTTCCCAGGTGATGCTGATGCTTCTGGTCTTTAGTCTGAGAACTGCTCCAGACTAAAGGAAATACTTGGTTAGTCACAGGCAAGAAGATAAATAGATTAGGAATGAGGTATGGTCTCGCAAGAAATTACATATAAATGAAGTCCTAGGCCTTGATGACGAGTGCCAATAAAAAGAATACTTCATTTTTTGAGTCATTTTTTGAGGAATACACTAATCCCAGACTAGAGTTCTATTAAATACATAAAGGAATTTTAATTATTTATTCAAATATCATGTTTGAATAATCACAAGTTCCACTTCACCAAAGCTCAATTTGGTGAAGCTTTACAAGCACAAGAATTAGGCTTTCTTTATTCTCACCCACTGAATATTCACTAGAAGGACTGATGCGGGAGCTGAAACTCCAATACTTTGGCCATCTGATGCAAAAGAACTGATTCATTTGAAAAGACCCTGATGCTGGGAAAGATTGAAGGCGGGAGGAGAAGGGGACGACAGAGGATGAGATGTTTGGATGGCATCACCGACTCAATGGACGTGAGTTTGAGTAAACACCAGGAGTTGGTGACGTACAGGGAGGCCTGGCATGCTGCAGCCCATGGGGTCGCAAAGAGTCAGACACGACTGAGCAACTGAACTGAACTTAAACCCCACTACACAGATTCAGAAACATTAATACTAAAAATAACTTCTATAAAAAGTCTATACAGAACTAAACTGGGCTTAACCACACATCAATTTTTCTCTTTATTTTTAACCTCAGAAAATACTATTATGGAAAGGTTTTGTTTTTTTAAAAAACTCACTAAAAATGCTGAAATGATACTCTGTATCCTAGCACTAACCTCAATAAAGCACGAAAATATACAGAGGGAAGTGGTTAAAAGACATTAAAACACAAGGGAGGGAGGCTCAAAAGGGAGAGGAGGTATATATCAAGTTATGACTGATGCTTCTTGTTGTAGGGTAGAAACCAACACAGCACTGTAAAGTAATCATCTTCCAATTAAAAATAAAAAACAAACTCATTTAAACTCTCTGGCCAAATCTGGGAAAATCTGAGCATCAAAATGAATATAGGAATATTCAGTCATCCACTGAATCTGTTTTTAAAGAGATGAGGCAAGGAGAAAACCAAAGCTCTTCCTTACAGAAGAATATCAACTAATAAAATAAAAACAATTAAAAAAAAAAAAGAACGTCACTGTTTTACTAGCAAAAATTATCAGGGGATACCAAACCACAGTATGAAGAACTGTTTGGAGACAGGATATTCACACTGTCTCATATGTCAACCATCCCATAGATTATCATTAATTAAAAAGGGAGGAAGGTATTTTTACAGTGGAGAAATCTGGTTGCTACCACCTTAATCAAATAATCACATTTAACTTCACTAATGGAATAAACTGATGACATGTGTCCATAATCTGATGGACTGAAAAATAAAATCATATACAGTATTCCTGCCAAAATGTTTAACCTGGATCTAATCACGAGGAAACAATTAGACAAATACAAACTGAAGAACGGTCTATAACCTGGGCTTCAAAAGTGTCAGAGTGAAAGACCATTAGGGATCTATTCTACATTAAAGAATTAATGTAACAAGTAAATGCAATGTAATTTTTAAAAAACAGATATAAAGGAAATTCTTCAGACAAATAAGAAATCTGAATAAAGTCTATATATTTGAGGATGTCTGCAACTAACTCTCAAATGCTTCAGGAAAAAAAATATGTATATGTGTAGGAAGAAAGAAAGAGAAAGTGAACATGCCAAAATGTTAATTATGTGAAGTATATAGGGATGAGACAATGTATTCTTCTTAGAACTTTCATGAAGTGGATTTTTCAAAATAAAAAGTTGAGGAGAAAAAAACAAAACTAAAGACACTGAACTGCATAGACTTAAGTCATTTAAATCCAAAACACGGAAGACGGTCCTTTAGAGGGACCCCAAACCACCAGACTTCCTTGTTTACCTGCTGTATTTAAACATCGATGAAGAGGAGCGAACACGGGCTGAAGTAAGTACTTGGCTGCCAGCTGTGGCTGTTCTCTTGACATAGTTATAAAGGTTGTGGTGGCAACTCTCTGAAATTGTCGTGCTGCCAATTTATCTTGAAAGTGAAATAAATCCAAAATCTAAAAGAAAAACTCCATAAGGTAAATACCAGAGTCTTTGTAAGAAGCACTACAACAACTAAGAAAAGAACACATTTCACATTAATTTCTTTACACCAAGAAATAAATTCACTGCAGTTAACATTGATCCAACACATAGTNTAAATCCAAAATCTAAAAGAAAAACTCCATAAGGTAAATACCAGAGTCTTTGTAAGAAGCACTACAACAACTAAGAAAAGAACACATTTCACATTAATTTCTTTACACCAAGAAATAAATTCACTGCAGTTAACATTGATCCAACAGAACTGTTTTTTAATTAATTTAACAACCCAGCACCAAAGGGTATGAGAACTGAAGGAGCTATGTTTTTATTAAACAATTTTATCAGATTTATAAAATATGTGTTATTTGTAGAAAATCTGGAGAATAATTTTTTTTTTTTGGAGAATAATTTTTAAGAAAAAAAAATTAAATTCCAAATTACTATAAACACTTTTGGTGTATTTTTTCCAATATGTACCCTGTATAATTCTTTCCTCTTTTCATTTGAGACCATACTTAATATTCAGTTTTGTGTACTGCTGAAACCTCATATTGTTATAAATTCCTCAAAAATATTATTTCCAGATATTCAGCTTTTCCCCCAAATTTTGCTATGATAAATAGCAATTACAAGGTAAAGGCACACAAATATATTCAGAATCTGAAGAGCCTGTCAGATCTGACCAAGGGTCTACTTTATTCTCAAAAAATAAACATTAAAAGACAAAAACCAAACAAACAAACCACTGATCTCTCATGTTTGAGTCTAAGTACCCAACAGAAAAGTGCATTCTGTTCCTGGCTTAAAAGTGACTCAAACGTTTTGTAGACAGGAGAATCCAATGTCTCAAAACTGTATGTGACCTGTGATGCTGCCAAAAACATTACAGCTACTAGTTTTAGAAAATGTTTACCCATCATTGCAAATAACTTTATCCTGTAAGATAATTTCCAGTGTAAAATTTTACATCATGATATTTGTTCCCATGCATGCTTCCCCATGAGAACCTGAAAACCAGCATAACAGCTGAATGACTTTCTTTACACTGTACTCCAAAAGGCATATCTTACATCTAAAAGCATGTGGAGAGGTAACTAAGAACACTCCTTACACATTTTCACCTATCAGATTTACAAAGAGAAGTTTTGTAACACACTGTGTAGGCAAAGGTGTGGGAAAACAAATACATATATGATATCAATCAAAAATTTAAATATATATACTTTTTAAGCCAATCATTTCAATTCTAAAAATTTTCCCTATTAACTGGAGCATTGTAACAGCAAAACAATGGAAACAATTTAAATGTCCATTAATAGGAAGCTGGTTAAATAAATTATGGTACATAATATGATGACATATTATGCACCCAAGAAAAAGAATGAGGCAGCCTAATATGAAATGATCTCCAAGGTATATTATTAAGTGAAAAAAGCAAAATTGAAAAATAGTGTGGGCAGCATATTATCATTTGGGTAAAAATTAGAATATAAAAACAAATACATACACATATAATTGTATACACATTATTCATAGATTGTCTCTGCAAAATAAATAAGAAATTGGTACAGAGACAGGAGAGAGACTTATTTTTCCGCTTACTCTTTCGTGCTTTTTAAAATTGTATACCATGCTAATTTACCTTTTTTATTTACTATTTTTTTTAAATAATTAAAAACACAGAAAAGATAATAAATATGACAAAACTATAGTTTCACATTCCAGTTTTGAGGGCAAGCTAGTCAGTTACTAATGATGAAAGTGAAAGTCACTCAGTCTTGTCTGACTGTTTGCAACCCCATTGATACAGTCCATGGAATTCTCTAGGCCAGGATACTGGAGTGGGTAGCCTTTTCTTTCTCCAGGGGATTGTCCCAACCCAGGGATTAAACCCAGGTCTCCTGCACTGCAGGCAGATTCTTTACCAGCTGAGCCAGAGGGGAAGCTCAAGATTACTAGAATGGGTAGCCTATCCCTTCTCCAAGGGATCTTCCCAACCCAGGAATTCAACCGGGGTCTCCTGCAATACAGGTGGATTCTTTACCAACTGAGCCATCAGGGAAGCCTAACAGATAAGTCTCTCCCACAGGTTTTTAATGTTATTAAGAAAGTCCTTCACTGAATAAACATTATATTAACTCAATACTGTTGCTGTTGTTTAGTCACTAAGTCGTATCCGACTCTTTGCAACACCATGGACAGACAGGATTTTCCAGGCAAGAATACCAGAGTGGGTTGCCATTTCCTTCTCCAAGGGCATATTCCCCACCCAGAGATCAAACCCACATCTCTAGCACTGCAGGCATATTCTTTACCACTGAGCCACTGGGAAAGCCCCTAACTCAATATTAGGTGAACATTAAAAGTCCTCTTCCTATAAATAAACAGATAATCCTCAAACAGACAAAAGAAACATGATTTACCTGGGGGGAGATATCTCTGTAATAATCCTCTGGTGAAAGAGACTGCTGGGGACAAGAGGCTAAAATCTTTGCAATCAAGTCACACTTCTTCCAGTCCGCAGCTGTGGCCTCAGCATCACTCCCTCCAGCCACCCCAGCTGTCAGCAATGGATACAGAGGTCAAAAATTCATAGCACCTCACCACATAAGGTCCTTAAATTAGAGAAACTATTTTTTTCCCTATTGAAAGTCACAAATTTCTTCTGTAAAATAAACCACCTCCTCGCACTTTCATTTTGATGTTGGTCTTTGGCAAGTTCAGAGGAAAAAATAGCACTTAACCATTGTAATTAGAATATTCATATTATCTGAACACTAGTTTCTTCTTTGTGCTTATTACTGACATGTTTTAAATGATTAATATTTCTATTATTCTGTCTCTTTATATGCATCATGTCATTTAAACTGCCTTAAACTAGAGTTAGGGAGTAACAGGTATCAGATTTACCTTACCACCTTAGAAAAAATATGTAAACGGTGGCTTTCAGACACTGGACAAAAGCAGCCCAAGACATGGTCCCTAAGAGAAGGGAAGCAAACAAGGTGAGCCCCATAAACACCCTAGCCTACTACCTTGAGAGAGGATTTTTTTTTTTTTTTTTTTTTTTTCTCCATACTATGAGGCATGTAGGAACTCAGTTCCCTGACCAGGGATTGAACCAGTGCCCCTGCACCAGGAGCATGGAGTCTTAACCACTGGACCGCCAAGGCAAGTCCCTAGAGAGTTTTGAGGCCACACCACAGGTAAAGGAGAATCCAATGAAGCCTGCTACACTGCTGAATTAAAGAAGAAACACAGTTCAGAATTCAGGGACATCAACACAGCTAAAGCTTTCAGGGTAAAACAGCAGAGAGGGAACTCCAGAGATCAGCAGAGGAATCCTCTCTCAAGTCTCCTGCAAAGTATAGTGTATGTGTGTGTTGAGAGAGAGGGAGAGCGACAGAGAGAGAGAAACCCAAGGCAAGAAACACCAGAAAGGAGCAGGGAGAACAATCCCAGAGTTCATGCAGGGCTTGGAATAATTAGTGTTCCTACTAGTGAGCATGGAAAGCCTCTTAATACATACAGAATCAAGTAAAATTCCAGAAAGGTATCACCTTAGTATTGGTGCCAAATTACCTTAAGTTAAAGGCTGTTATCCACCCACAGTAACAAGGTTTAAGAGCCAGAACTGAAGGACTCAAACTGATACCAAGAAAATTAACTGCATCATCGCACAAAGCCCACCAAAGGAACAAAACAAAATATAGCATCCAGCAGTGTTAAATTAAAATGCCCACTATCCATTCAAAAATTACCAGGCACATCCATTCCAGTGAACTATTTTTTAATATAAGGATTATGGCTAGAAAAAATATCAGAAGACACCTGCTCAAAATGTTCCAAGTGGTTGCTTCTGGGGATGGAAAATGGAGTGGAAAGCCGCTAAGAACTGCTATTTTTCTCTAAAAGCATTATAGACCTATTCATTCTTTAAATTATGTGCATATATAATTATGTTTAAAAGTCGAAAAATATAAATTAAAAACTACTACCATACTTAGTATGATAATTAACATTTCTTCTCTTAATGAGGACTAAAAGAGTATAACTGGAAACCAATCTAAAATTTCATTCCAAAGCTTTTATCTCTTGGGTATCTCAAGCTTGAAGAGAATGCTTTTGTATTTTAAGTCCTGAGGTGAAGTACTCTTAGGACCTCTGGCCTTTTCACAGAGAATTTCTTGGCGTGCTGCGATTCATGGGATCGCAAGGAGTCGGACACGACTGAGCGACTGAACTGAACTGAACTGATAGGGTTTACTTAAATTTTCTGTACAATGTTTTCCTCTGATATTATAACTTATTTGAAACAGTTGACAATACTATGCAACACGAGCAGTGTGTCACAACTATTTTGGGGAAAAATAGCAAGAAAATGAGTTTTTGGAAAAGGAATTCATTAAAGTTTAACTTCTCACGCCCCAGAAAGGCACAAANACAATGTTTTCCTCTGATATTATAACTTATTTGAAACAGTTGACAATATTATGCAACACGAGCAGTGTGTCACAACTATTTTGGGGAAAAATAGCAAGAAAATGAGTTTTTGGAAAAGGAATTCATTAAAGTTTAACTTCTCACGCCCCAGAAAGGCACAAACAAAGTCTAGTCTCCATCAGGTTTTACAGTCAAAGGCTAGAGACCAATGAAGAAAAGTGGATGCCAAAAGTAACAAACGTCTATTTCTTACCACCTGCTCCTTCCAAAATGCCCCGGACTACTGCCTGAACACCACTGGGTCTCATCAACCTTTCAGAGAGGAGCTGCCCACACAGACGCCGGAGCCAAGCTGGGGCCTGACATCTAACTTGTATCTTCCCTTGTGAGCAGGACTGAAAAACGAAGGGAAATGAGTGAATGAACGTCAGCCTAATGGATAGGATTTTTTTGTTTTTCAGATAGGATTTACAGAAATTATACTGAGTCAGACTGATAATTAATAGTACACTATACAGACTTTTAAACAGCAAAATTTTTTCTTTTAAAAAAAAGGGGAGGGGAGAGCTCCCTGGTGGCCCAGTTGTCAGGATTCCTTCAATTAGGATTCCTTCGATTTTTGCTGCCACGGCCTGGGTTCAATCCCAGGTTGAAGAACTTAGATCCTGCAAAGCCATCATGGCAAAAAAAAAAAACTTTATAAAGGGAAAAAAAAAATCTTTGTAAACATTTATAAAATCTTCTTCAGCCTCACTTTTAATTTTAAGGAAGTAAAAATACAAAGAAACTTCTTCAAAAAATATCAAGTGAAATTTCAAACCCAGAAATATACAAATATGTTTGTNAAAAAAAAAAAACTTTATAAAGGGAAAAAAAAAATCTTTGTAAACATTTATAAAATCTTCTTCAGCCTCACTTTTAATTTTAAGGAAGTAAAAATACAAAGAAACTTCTTCAAAAAATATCAAGTGAAATTTCAAACCCAGAAATATACAAATATGTTTGTGAATAAAATATAGACTTGGGGGACATAAGATCCATGTAACCAATCTGAATGCAGTCCTTCCAATCAAATGCAGCTTCCAAAGAAGACTCACCACTAAGAGGAGAGTCCCCAGCAGTGAGAGGGCACTCCTGTCCTGGCCTCTGAGGTCGTAGCTACTCTGATTCCTTTTGACATAGCAGCTTTAGGAAGAGTTAGATTTCCTCAAGAACTCCTTTTTGAGAGTTCTGCAGCACCACCATCAACAAAACAGACTTGCTGTCCCTTATTTTGGGCTGGAGTGCAAATTAGAGTGTGGTCATTGTGTTTAACTGTGTGAGCATAAAACTCAGTGAAGGAAATATTTAGCCCCACACTAGGTTGTTCTCTCTTTTCCAATCATTACTAATTAAAGAAATCTGAGGGGGTTGGTGGTGCCATGCACTGTGTTAAGTACCCCACACACAATCTCAAAAGGGACTTCATCAGGAAGGTGCTGTTGTCATCCCCATTTTATGGGTAAGGAAAGTGAGGGATGGAAAGGCTTATTAATTCAAACAACTGCACACGGGGGTTGAATTCCAGTGTGCCTACCTCCTGGGCCTCTGCTTACCACCATGTCCTTATAATGTATTTTATTTTGTCTGGCAAACTGTGAACTCACCAGAGAAGCAGGGCATAAGCAACAGGGTCCCAATATGAGGCTCTAGTAACATTCGAGGGATGACATGAAAATGACTTCAGCAAGATGTGTTTGTAGTCAGCTTCAGCTGGTCCTACAGTTAACTGTTTTGACCCTCCATGCTTTAAAAAATATATATACATATTTATTTATTTGGCTGAACCAGGCCTTAGTTGCAGCATATGGGATCTAGTTCCCTGCCCAGGGATTGAATCCAGACCCTCTGCATTCAGAGCACAGGGTTTTAATCTCTAGACCACCAGGGAAGTCCCATCCTTTGGACCTTCATGCTTTACTCACCTAAACTTGTAACTAAAATTTAGGTACTAAAAGAAAATAGATCATTCCAGCTACATCACCAAATTGAATCATTTTGGATAAATAATTTCTTTTGAGGAAAAAAGAAACCATATTATGCTGAGCAGAATATATACTATTACGTTTTTACTCTAGTTTTAATTCCTTGACTTCAAATACTCCATTCAAAGAATAAGAATACTCCATTCTACTTTTGCTAGAATACTGTCAAACAGCCAAATTTTAGTTTTAAAAAAAAGCCCCAGTTTGAGAATGAATATAACATATTTTTGTCATAAGCCCCCAAAATTATCAAAATATTATTGGGAAAAGTGTCCATTTTTCATTAAAAGAAAAATTCCTTAAAATTATCCCAGAGGTCGGTGTAATTTAGTTTGGCAAATACCATTTGACAATCTAAAAGATGAAACAGGATTCAACTAGACTAATTTCCAGGAGAAGACAGTTGCTTAGTCACTCAGTCATGTCCAACTCCTTGCAACCCCACAGACTGTAGCCAGCCAGGCTCCTCTGTCCATGGGATTTCCCAGGCAAGAATACTGGGGTGGGTTGCCATTTCCTTCTTCAGGGGATATTCCCCACCCAGGGATCAAACATGGGTCTCCTGCATCACGGGCAAATTCTTTACTGCTGAGCTGCCAGGGAAGAAGACAATACGCTACACTCGATCATTAAAGCTTCACCCACAAGAATCCCCAGGTGTGCATACCTGGGGCGGTCCTCCCTGGAGGATAAGTAATTCTCGGACTGCTAGTGGCTGATACACTTGATCCAAGATGTCTCTTAGGGCCTTCCTTGATAGGGCTCTTTCTTCTTCAGTTAAAACCTAAAAGAAACACGTCCTTGGCTTCTGTGAGATACAAACCAGGCAAGCAATAGAAGGTAATGCTCTGCAACAGTGAACAAAGATGCCTGTGAGGGGAGCAGGAGGCTGACTTCTTTGCCTCTTTTTTTTTTTTTAACTTTTTATTTTGTATTGGTGTATAGTCGACTAACAAGGCAGTGATAATGTTAGGTGGACAGCAAAGGGACTCAGCCATTTATATACATGCATCCATTCTCTTTCAAACTCCCCTCCCACCCAGATTGCCACATAACATTGAGAAGAGTTCCATGTGATATATAGTAGGTCCTTGCTGGTTACCCATTTTAATTCTTTTGCCTCTTGGTTTCCTTCCATTCAGAGGAAGCTGTAACAAGGAAACACTCCTGGCCCCCTCTCCGTTCCCTCACCCACTTCTGGGCAGGAGACTGCATCCACTCATCTGATTGCTGAGTTCTGGCATACACAGCTCGCTCCTCTTTGGTCTCTTAGGCATGAGTGCACAGTCTATTCTGCTTTTCTGTGCCACAGATTTTTCAGGGGCATGTCCTCTGCATTGGGGCAGGAGGAGCTGCAGTTTTCTAGCACCCTTTAAAACTGGGTGAGAAGTGCATCTCGTTGTGGAATGCACTGTTAGGAGACCCATGGGTCTCTCTCTATAGACCTTCCAGCTCTGCCTTGATGAGTAGTAAAGGTGACATTCTGATTTGTCATCTCTTACTCTGTTAACTGTCTTTTCATTCATTCAGAATCTGGGCAGCAAAGAAGGTGCTGTTTAATTGGGTCCCCGCTCCAAGCCACAACAGACTGACCCCCTTTGGGAGCTTCACAGTCAAGACTCAGAATCCTGCTCGATATGATTTAGTAAATTGTGATGCAGATGCTGATCGGAGCAGGAGCTGTTGCAGGACTTGTCCAGCTTCATACGGTCCACCCACCATGTCTCCCCTTCTCCTTCCACCCCATCACTTGGTCCTTTCTGTGTTTCCCTTTTCTTTTCTCTCTTCTGCCTGAGACCTCTGGGTATTGCTTAGCTCAAACAATAGTCGTAAGACCTGCTCCAGACCCCTCATCTCAAGGAAGCACAGGTAGCAGGCACTGATGGAGCTGTCAAGACGCACACCCTGTTGTAAAGAGCACGAGCTCTGCTCCGCCAAACATAAGGGCACTGGAGGAGACCATAACTTCATGTGACTACTCAGGTGATGATGGCTTTTAAATGCTTTCTGTTTTATTTTCTTTTGTGAGTACAGGGAGAACAAAGAAAAAAGGAACAAGTTGGAAGGTGACACAGAAAGGTTGACAGAAAGATGAGGTGAGTGGACATGATAAAATCTGGATATAGGAGCAAAGGAATTACACTGCATGTGACCCTGGTTACATTTATACCTTACCAGCGTCTTCTGTTTAGGTTCCTGTGCTAAGCCTGGCAGTGATCTCATGGGGAGGCAGTGGTCCCTGTTATGCTACACTTGTGAGTCTTGTCTCCCCAGGGACTGTGTGAGCTGTTGGAGAAAAGGGCCACATCTAACGCTTTACATTATGCCTTCACATCACCTTATCGTCCAGACGCTCAAATCCTTACTGACTGTCAACAAAACACTTGCCTGTACCCTCAACACCAACAGTGACTGGATTGTGTGGGGCACCCAGTGCCTGCATACTTCATCTCACTTAATCCTCCCAAGAACTTAATGAAGGAGGCGTAAACAGTTTAATATTAATATTAGTAGTAGTTAACTTTTTGGTGAGCACTGCTGGGTATTGGGCCAGGTAACTTACACACATCATCCTTATTCCTCACAACCACCTTCCAAGGTAGGTATTGTTTTTTTTCTCAAGGCAGGCATTAATAAACACATTTTACAAAGTTGGAAAGAAACAGAGATTCAAAGAAATAGCTTGCAACAGCTGTTTCAAAAAATGGAAAGAAGGGAACAGGTGAAATGGACTCTCCAGGAGTGAAAGGACTCGTATTTAATAAATGAAAGATCCAACCCCCTAAAAAGATTCATCTAACCACTAGAGATGCTTAGGCATTTAATAAAAATTCTAGGTCTGTCCATCAGCACTTTTCCAAAGAAATGAGATGATCTCTTATAGCAACCACATACAAGGACACACAGAGATTCCCACACTCTCTCTCTCTCCTCATGGATGCTTACCTCTTCCTCAGGACTCAGCGGTGATCTCTTGCTTGGGCAGAACCCCAGCTGGCACAGAGCTGCTGCAATATCCCCAAAATGGCTGCAGAAAACCAGGCTCCCCAGAGATGCGTGCTGAGCAACACTGAGGAGGACCCTGCAGCTCGTGTACAGCCTCCGGGTTGCGCTGGGAGCAGCACTGAGGCACACCACGTCCTGAACGACGGCCCCAAATTCAGTCCTGAGTCTCAGAGGGACTCCAACACCGGGCATGAGATAGGGGCAGACACCCAAGCTCACTACAAACTGCAAAACCGACTGCACAGTCTTTTGCTGGGAGATGCTAAGCGTGTCCGGGCTCAGGGCAGGAGCAGTTTCTGGAGACTTCGGGTTGGGTTTACCTGGATTGAAATCAGCTGCCAGGCGGAGCATGGTTTCCTTCAAGCACAGCAGCAGCAGTAAGGTCTGGGAGGTAAAACACCAGGTGACATCCACAGAGTCTTGCGGCCATTCTGCCTCATTAGCAATTTCATCCCGTAGGAGTTTCAGTATCTTCCAGTGAGGATCTTTCAGAAACTTGTCCTCCAAAGCAGACAGGTTAGATTTTAAAGTAGCCAACAGGATATCATGTTTCGTGATCTGCAGTGAATTTGAGCCTGATCCTTCTGAAAAAAATCAGTCAAATCACATACATGGAAAACAAACTGTTCTTCCCTCCATGAGGAATGCCTTGCCCACTCCAGTTCATCTTCTGAAGCCTGACTCAGATGTCATTACTTCTAGAAAGAGGGCCCCCACCTGGGCCTCCCCAGCCAAGGCAGAATTCAAGGCCACATTTCCTGCCTTACAACAGCACTTTGCATGTAGTTAGAATTATGTACATAACACATTATATCGGGTTAGCCAAAAAACTCATTTGGGTTTTTGAAAGCATCCTATGGAAAGACCTGAGCAAACTTTTTGGCCAACCTAATACTTCATGGAGTTTGTCTCCATTCCCCACACATTCTGAGGGGAAAGGGTGCTTGCTGCCCCAGAACCTAGAGGCCAGATCTTAATCAACTTACTGGGCTGAAACTATAGCAAGAACAGAAATCTAAAAAGGTAAACATTTACCACAGAAGGCTCATTCAAGCTGTTCTAGATCCCAGGGATAATGCACTGAAGAAAACAAAGTCCTTTACATCATAAAATTACAACCAGTGAGGCAGATCACAGAATATGGACATGGGATGCAAAGAAATTAATTCAATCACACACATTCCCTAATATCTAGTTTCAATTTTTCCTCACCTCTCCCAAAATGGTCTTTACTGCCCTCTGCTGGTGAAGGACATCCTTGCTGACTCCCTCCTTGAAACGCTCCTCTCTTAGGTTCTAGGGCAGCAAGCACGCTGTCCTGGTTTTTTTGCTCCTACCTCAACGGCCATCTCAAAATGTCTACTCTACTGGCTCTTTTCCTCTACCAGATATCCAAGTGCTCCAAGGCTTGTCCTGAACTCTGGATTATCTTCCTCAACAGTCTTATTCAGGCCTAGGTCTTTAAAAATGAGCTATAAGCTGCTGCTGCTGCTGCTGCTGCTGCTGCTGCTGCTAAGTCGCTTCAGTCGTGTCCAACCCTGTGCGACGCCATCAGCGGCAGCCCACGAGGCTCCCGTCCCTGGGATTCTCCAGGCAAGAACACTGGAGTGGGTTGCCATTTCCTTCTCCAATGCATGAAAGTGAAAAGTGAAAGTGCAGTCGCTCAGTCATGTTTGACTCCTAGCGACCCCGTGGACTGCAGCCTACCAGGCTCTTCCGCCCATTGGATTTTCCAGGCAAGAGTACTGGAGTGGGGTGCCATCGCCTTCTCCGGAGCTATAAGCGAACAGCTCCCAAATTTACATGCCTGGCCCATGACTACTTAGAGCCCATAACTCTAAGTTTCAGAGACATATTTCCAACTGCTGAATGAAATCTCCACTTGGATATTTCTTAGGCTTTTCAAATTTAACAAATTACTGACTCTCACAGGTACGTTACACTTCTAAGTACAATCTAACCTGGTTACCAACTGGTTACATCTCCACCTTTTTCTTTTATTCAACCCATCACCAAGTCTTTCCTGTTCTGCTTACTAAATCATTCTCAAATTTATTCATTTTTACCCATCTCACAACGACAACCTTTGTCGAAGCCATTAACATCTTTAAACTGAAGTACATCAGAACCCTCTTGACTGGCTTCTCTACTTTCACTCTCTCCAAAATTTACTTTTCACACATCAGATCCTCTTAATATTTAAAACAGATTTCTCTTGAGAATTTCCTGGCAGTCTAATGGTTTCCAATATTGGAGCACGGGTTCAATCCCTAGTCGGGGAACAACCTAAGATTCCCACATGCCACGTGGTATGGTCAAAAATTAAAAATAAATAAATAAAAAATAAAATAGATTTCTCTTGGTGGAAGCACGCACACACATTCCTGATGTATATACACCTAAAAGCGGAAATGCTGAGACACAGATATCCGGAATCTCAATCTAAATAGTATCTCCTCAGAGGTGGCCTTCCTTGACTACTCTAAAAGCCATCCCCCACACTATTAACTCTGTGATAACAACCAATTTCTTTTCTCTGTAGTACTTATCATAATCAGTAATTATTTTATTGGTATTTACTTTCTTTCTTCTCTGTTAGAATTTAAACTTAACGACAGTGGGTACTATGTCTCTCTTGTTTGGTCGGTGCTTTGCACAGCTGACATAAAGTAAGCCCCAAACGAGTATCTGTAGTTGATTGAGTAAAAGAATGAATGAAGAGTGATAATAACGATCTCCTTAGAACTCCTGTAAGACCAAGCCTCTCACAGATAACTATCAACTCTGAACAAAGAGTAAAAAGCAAGTATCTGAAGATGCCTGAAGGTGATGAAAGGGAACAAAAACTGGAGAAGGCACCCAGGAGGGAAAACAGCACTGAAGAAGCTTCCTGCTTTTTGGTCTGGCATTTGGTCTCCCGAAAACACTAGAAGAAATTCATCTTACTGACTTGAGAACCAAAGCACAGAATTCAGGGCAACTACAGCAGGTGGAAAATAAGAAATCTCAGAAAAAGTATAGAACCAGAGAGGAAGAGCTCCCAGTTCTGCATTCAGTCCATTCAGTTCAGTGGCTCAGTCGTGTCTGACGACTCTGCAACCCCATGGACTGCAGCATGCCAGGCTTCTCTGTCCATCACCAACTCCCGGAGCTTGCTCAAACTCATGTCCATCGAGTTAGTGATGCCATCCAACCATCTAATACAAACTGCTTAAATCTGTGGCTAACCTTTGAACTAAGCATCTGTGGGAAGAACTTTAAATACCTCAGCTAAAATGGAAAGAACTGAAAAGAGCTGCTGCCCATTGCAGAAGAGACAAGGCTTAGAGTATGAATCAGCCAAATGAACTGCCTACTTTAGGGAACTCCCTGGTGATCCAGTGGTTAGGACTCAGCACTTTCACTGCCGTAGGCCCAGGTTTGATCCTGAGTCAGGGACCTACAATCCCACATGTCATATGGCATCGCAAAAAAAAAAAAAAGCCTACTTTAAAACAAAACAAAACCAAAAAAGATCAATCTTCTCCGGAGGACTACAACAGAATCTAGAATTTCAACAGAATATCCTTCATGATGTCAATGATACAATCCAAAAGTCCTAGACCAGATGAAGAAACATGAAAATGTGATCCACCTCAAGAGAAAGACAATCAAATAGAGACTGATCCGAGACGACCCAGGTGTCAGACTGAGCAGACAAAGGTTTTCAAGCAACTCTTATAACTGATCAAGCATGTGATGGAAAAGACTCATTATAAATGAACAAAATACAGACTCAGCAAAAAAGTAGCAAGCATTTTTTAAAAACCCAAATGAAAATACTAGAATTTAAAAACAAAATATCTGAATTTAAAAAAAAATTCAATGGATGGACTTAACAGCTTTGAGATGACCCCCCAAAAAAGTGAACTTGAAGATATACCCCTAGAAATTATCCAATCTGAACAACAAAGAAAAAAAGATTTTATAGAAACAGAGCCTTAGTGTATCTGTGAACACTATCAAATGATGTATTTGTAATAAAATAGAGAGTAACTAGAATAAAAGGAGAGAAAATGAAGTACAAAAGGATGTGAAGAAATAATGATCAAAATTTTCCAAAATTTAGTAAAAAAACATAAATTTACAGATTCAGTAAGCTCAGTGATGCCCAATCAGGATAAGTAGAAAGAAAATCACATCTAGCATATCACAGTCAATTACTGAAATCAGATGAAGATCACACTGATAGAGGGCAGAAATCTACACAATACTGAAAAGCAATCACCTTCCAATTAAAAATAAATAAATTAAAAATTAGACAAAGAGAAAATCTTGAAAGTAGTCAGAAAAAAGCAGCCAGCATAGGAAACCAATGCTATGAATGACTGTGAACTCACAAGCAATGACTTAAAAGATAATGGAAAACATTAAAGTGGTAACAGGGTAAAACAAACAAAAACAACCACAACCACCTGATGTGATGACAGGAGAAAAAAAACCCACCTATCAAGTCTCTATGCTATATCCAATAAAAAGTAACCTTCAAAAATGAAAGAAAAAGGAAGAAAAACTAAGATAATTGACAGCCAGCGGATCTGGAAAACAAACATTAAAGGAAGTTCTTCAAGCTGAAGGAAAACAGTACTAGATGGAAACCTGGATCTTTAGGAAGGAAGGAAAAGTATCAGAAATGGTAAATATGTGGGTAAATATAAAAGATTCATTTGTTTCCTCTTTATTTAAATATATATAACTGTCTAAAGTAAAATCTATATAACTGTACTATGGGGTTTATATCTTATATAGATACAATAAACATGAAAACTATAGCATAAAAGCCAAAAGGGATGGAAGGCTATAAAAGAACCCTCACAGTTACAAGGTTTTTATGTGTCCTATGAAGTGGTACAAGATAAATTCTAAGCAGATTGTGAAAAATTACGATGTATATTGTAATTCTAGGATGACTACTAATAATGTAATGCAAAAAGGTGGGTTATGTTATAAAACTATAATAAAATACTGAAAACATAAATGAAATCAAACAGCAATAGACTTCAAAACTAAAGTTAATGTATCTTCTAAGAAAGATGCAACTGATGATAACTAAAAGGGTGTTCAACAATACATTATTTATAATAGTTGTAAAATTAGAAATACATGTTGAGTAAATTAGAGTCTACCTGTATCTAACATACTGTATTTTATATGTAACATTTGTTTTGCTTATTGTCGTTGCTCCACCAACGAGAACAAAAACTCCTTGAGGACAAGAATATTGCTCTTTGTTCACTGCTGTGTTCTTGCCTGGAACAAGGCCTGTCTGACACAGTAGCTGTTTAAAATAAGTAGTTATTTATAGAATGAATGAATGAATGACGGATGGATTATTTGAAGCCATTATACTATGGTGAACATTATTCAATGACATGTTCACTAAAAATATTCTCAAGTGAACAGAGCATGAAATACTACATGGGGAAAAGATATGAACAGTTGACAGAAAAAGAAATGCAAATTGCTCTTAAACATGAACATATGATCAACCTTGCTCCTAAGAGAAAAGTAAATTAAAACTATACTGAAATATCACTTCCCGTCTATCAAGTGGCTAAAATCCAAATGTTTTTATAACACATTGTGTGTTTTGGGGAAACACACACTTTCATACATGGCTGGTAAGAGACTAAAATGGTACATTCCCTAAGAAGAGAAATTTGGCAATATCTAACAAAATCATATAGGCATTTAACCATTGGCCCAGCAATCCCTCTTTTAAGAATCTATCCTATAGATAGATACACAGGCAAAAATGCAAAGTGACATATACACAAAGCTTCTCATTGCCATATTGTTATATGCAGCAGTAGGGAAGAGATGGGGCTGAATCAAAGTGTGCTTTGTCTTGCAGAAGCTAACCCTTAAATTGCACCAGGTGTCTCCAAAAGGTTACAAAGCGTCCAACAAGACATTGGAGTACAAGCAAACACTCAAGCACCTGTTTGCTTTCAGTTTTGGGCAACCTAGAGTAACCGCTGCCTCTTTATAGTGCTTACAGATGATCATGACTGCCCTTTCGTGAATATGCATGCCTCCCAGGCTTAAAACTACCCTGGTCCAATAGTTAGGGGAGATAGCGCTTTGAGGCCTATTTAACACAGAACAAACCTGACTCCATATTGGGTCTCTTCCTCTAGCTCTAATCTTTGTGCCCTAGGACCTGAAATATATACACCATAGCCTTTTCTCTACCTCCTAGGTTTCACCTTTAAAGGTGTAACTCTTTTCCACTTATACAGAGATAAAAAGTTGCAGAAAAAATAACACTTCTCTCCATTGAACATTTTTCCCCTTTGGAGGTTTATAGGAATATCAAGGCTAGATCAACAACTTCGCCAAGTCTGCAAAAAGCCACACCCTATCCCCTTTATAAAAAAAAGAAGCCTGAATTCTAACTAGGATGGTTTTCTGGTACCACCATCTTCTCAGTCTGCTGGTTTTCCAGGTAAAGTTGTTATTTCTTGCCCCAACACCTGTCCCCCAATTTATTGAGCTGCCATGGTAGAGCAGTGAACAGTAATAGCTTGAACTTGGTAACACTATCTCCCTGACTCCTTGTCAACTGTAATAAATGCTTCTACTTTAAGAAAGTACTCGGTGTGTTCACTAAGGACCCCAAATCTACTGAGTCTGGTAAAAGTATTTTTTTATATTAACAAAAGGCTTAAAACAACCCAAATATCCATTCATAGAGAACTGATGAATAAACAGTGGCATATTCACATAATGGAATACTATGCAGCTGTAAAAGGGAAAGAGGAAGATTTCCATGTACCGCTATGCAGCTATCTCTAAGGCATGCTGAATTTTAAAAGGTATAGAAGAATGTAAATAGTATGCTAACTTTTGTGTTAGAATGGGAAGGTACACAGATTATTTTTATTTTTTAAAAGTAGTGGAAGAACAAATTAAAAATTCACTACAATGAACTGTCTATAGAGAAATGGAAAATAATCAGTGGGAATAGACACGAATAAATGTACCCAGTTTTAGAGTCTTCCTCTTAGAGCACTGAATGTTTCTCATTAGCTTCAAAGGTGGTGCTACTAGTAAAGAATCCGCCTGCCGATGCAGGAGATCAGGAGACATGGGTTCAATCCCTGGGTCGGGAAGATCCTCTGGAGAAGGAAATAGTAACCCACTCTAGTACTCTCGCCTGGAAAATTCCATGTACAGAGACCCTTGGTGGGCTACAGTCCATGGGGTCACAAAGAACTAGACACGACTGAGCACACACACGTTTTTCATAGTTTAAAAAAAAAAAATCAAAAGGAAAATTCAAAATATTCCTAAAGATAAAAAACAAATGAACCTAAAAATTCTATACTTTATGTCCAAGGTTGCCAAAATACAAGCTACAAGTCAAATCTGGCCCTTCAACTATTTCCACAAATAAAGTTTTATTGGAACATAGTCATGCTCATTTATTTACATATTACATATGGCTGCTTTCAAGCTATGATGGCAGATGTGAATAGCTGTAACAGAGACAGTATGGATCATAAAGCCCAAAATATTTACTGCTTGCTTTTTACAGAAAAAATGTTCCAGTTCTTTCTCTAAACCAAATTAGCAGCATAACCACACATAATTATTTCAAATGACTTGAAATATAGAACTTTGTACATCCTAAGGGCAAAAACAAACAAAATCCCTTAGAAACAGTAGGTTTGTTGATGATAGTAATGTTGGACTTGTTATTTTAAAAAATTATATGCATGTGTGAGTATATATGACTATGTGACTATATATTTGTGTGCATATAAAGTAAATAACTATTAATTTTATTAGGAATCAATATTTACAGGTAAGAGAAAAGAAATACAAAGATGAAGATATAAAATACAGTAAAGAATGGCTAGGTGGACAAATACGTTAAAGAGTCTAGGTCATAGTATATGAGTTCTCATGGTAAAATTCCTTCAACTTTTCTATAAGCTTAAAATTTTTCTTAATGAAATGTTAGGAAAAATTTAAACTCTGTAACATTTCGTTTTAATTAGGAATATCAGTAGGAACTTTCAATTTGCTTTTTTTTGTTTTCTGAAAATCCACATATTTCCTGGCTCTAATCATTGAAAAAGTCTGAAAGCAATGACTTCTCAGTGGCAATAAATGTTACTAGTGTCCATCTTGTGGTCCCTAAATATCACTTATTCTTAAAAAGAATTGCTTTCAAGCATAGAGCAAGAAATGTATAAGATGAATCTGAATATCTTATGTCTTAAAGCAAAGAAGCAATCAAAGACTATTAGGTCACATCAAAGAGTCCAACAGCTAACTTGAATGACTCCCACAGGCCACAGATGGAACAATTAAGAGTATCAAGAATAATCACTACAATAAATTGAAATACATACATACAAAAACATGATTACATAATAAAACAAAACCAAAAAATATCACTCCGTTGGCTAAATTTGGAGACTAAGACACTAACGCATTTTTCTGAAAACTGACGGATAAAAGAACAGGATGAACCTAACTATGAAAACTTACACGTGAAAAAAAAAAAGAAGAAGAAAAGAAAATTTATATGTGTGTGTGCCTCAGTATGCACACAGAAAAAGATCTCAAAGCTATATTTCAAAGTGTTAACAATGATGATCTCTGGATGGTAGGACTTTGGGTGATTTTTCTTTTTTGCTTCATTAAAATTTTTTTCACAGTGAATATGTGTTGTTTCTGTACTAAAAATATATTTTAAGATTAGAAAACAGTATGTAGTATATGAGATCATTTTTGTAAACAAATTATACATACATATATATATATATTTCTCCAAAATATAATCTCTGGATTGTGGGATTAAGATCATTTTAATTTTCTTTTAGCTTCTCTTTTTTTTTTTAAGCTTTACTATAAGTAATATTAACTACTTCTATGAAAAGAAGAAGGAACAATAACATTTAAAAATGTTATTCAATTTAGTGAGAATCACTAAAATAGTGAGAATCAGAAGAGTAAGATTTTTCCGGACTTCTCTAAGACTGTTCAGGGCAAGTGCTCTGACTCACTGGCATGAATATCTGTTGTCGTTAAGTAATATATACCTAAACAGGAAATGAGTGCTTTCATAGCTTGTTGCCACTAATGATTAAGATCAATAAACAACCTCTAAGTAACTTCCTGTGACTTTATAAGATCTTGGAACTTAAACATGGGACACCAAGAAAGTGATTAACAAAAGCTACTAGCCCTTTTTTCTTAAGGGCCCCTTGTAAAGTGGTCTCCTCTGCCCTCTTCTGGTGATAAAAATAAAAAGTGAGTGAAGTGAAGTCGTTCAGCCATGCCCGACTCTTTGCGACCCCATGGACTATAGCCTACCAGGCTCCTCTGTCCATGGGATTTTCCAGGCAAGTGCGCTGGAGTGGATTGCCATTTCCTTCTCCAGCTACTTGAAAATAAACATGGCATTCTCTGAGAGCAGCAGTTCTCAAAAGTGTGATACAGGGTCTCAGGTTTCGAGGGCCTCCCCAAGATTCTGTCAGAAAGTCAGCAAGGTCAAAGCTATTTTCATATTAATACTAAGACAGTGCCTTTTGTATTCTCATTCTTTCTTGAGTGTACCAAGTATGAAAATTCATTGAGTTCATATTCTATATTAAAATCAACCTTTTAAGAAATTACCTCTTGTTGAGTTTTAAAGAGGAATACAGTTATCTGAAAAGATGATGGAAATTTCCTCCCTTTCCACTTACATATATAGATGTGAGTCTAGATATCCATCTGTTTCAACAAAAAACCTGTCATGACAGATTGAACACAGAAGCAAATATGAAAACCAAGCTCTCTTCTAATAAGTCAGACACTTAAGATTTGCAAAAGTGTAATAAAACATCACTTCATGGGGAATGGATGGGGAAACAGTGGAAACAGTGTCAGACTTTTCTGGGGCTCCAAAATCACTGCAGATGGTGATTGGAGCCATGAAATTAAAAAAATGCTTACTCCTTGGAAGAAAAGTTATAACCAACCTAGATAGCATATTCAAAAGCAGAGACATTACTTTGCCGACTAAGGTCCATCTAGTCAAGGCTATGGTTTTTCCTGTGGTCATGTATGGATGTGAGAGTTGGACTGTGAAGAAGGCTGAGCACCGAAGAATTGATGCTTTTGAACTGTGGTGTTGGAGAAGACTCTTGAGAGTCCCTTGGACTGCAAGGAGATCCAACCAGTCCATTCTGAAGGTGATCAGTCCTGGGATTTCTTTGGAGGGAATGATGCTGAAGCTGAAACTCCAGTANCTGAGTGCCGAAGAATTGATGCTTTTGAACTGTGGTGTTGGAGAAGACTCTTGAGAGTCCCTTGGACTGCAAGGAGATCCAACCAGTCCATTCTGAAGGTGATCAGTCCTGGGATTTCTTTGGAGGGAATGATGCTGAAGCTGAAACTCCAGTACTTTGGCCACCTCATGAGAAGAGTTGACTCACTGGAAAAGACCGTGATGCTGGGAGGGATTAGGAGCAGGAGGAGAAGGGGACAACCGAGGATGAGATGGCTAGATGGCATCACTGATGCAATGGACCTGAGTCTGAGTGAACTCCAGGAGTTGGTGGTGGACAGGGAGGCCTGGCGTGCTGCGATTCATGGGGTCACAAAGAGTCAGACATGACTGAGCAACTGAACTGAACTGAATAAAACAACTCAATTCAAAAGTAAAACAATGTTACTCTTCTAACTGTTATTTCAGAAAAATATATTTTTTATGTTAACACGTAACAGGTTTGTTACTGTTGCATTTAAATAAATTTAAAAGGGTTCTCTTAAACTCATAATTTGTAATACAGTAAATATTGATATACATAACCCACATAAAAGCTCTTTTAAGTCCTCAACACTTTTTAAGAGTGTAGGAGTACTGAAACCAAAAAGTTTGAGATCTGTAGCCTTAAAACAAAATTTTTCAAACTAGAGTCATATAGTGCTTCCACAACTTTTTGGCCATTTATTTTGAGCACCAGCTGTATTGTTATTTGCTTTATTCATTTATTTCTTCAAGTTAATCTTTTTAAACTTAAATTAGTAATAGTTAATATACTATCCTAAGGGATATGTATTTAATTCAATCCTTGCACCAACTCTGTGAGGTGTGTGTGTGTGTGTGTTAGTTGCTCAGTCGTGTCCGACTCTTTGCGACCCCATGGACTGTAGCTTGCCAGGCTCTGCTGTCCATGGGATTCTCCAGGCAAGAATACTGGAGTGGGTTGCCACTGCCTTCTCCTCTGTGAGATGTAGAGTATTATATTAATATCCTTACTTCCAGATAAGAAGACTAAGGTTAAGGCATTTGCCAGAGAGCACATTCAACTCTGGCAACCCAGTTCGAGAATCCAAGCTCTTGATCACTATTTGAAGCTTTTCAGCCTCAAAATATTTCTCTACATATTGCCTACAACCATCCCCATCATGCTTTGGGAAATGCTCCCCTCATAAACAAAGTTATTTATTCTTCCCACCACCAATTTAAAAGTCTATGCTTTGTGACATTTAAAAGCAGACTTCATAATTTGTGTGGTACTTTTTAGTAAATTCAAACTGTAAAATAAGGGACTTTACTGGTGGTCCAGTGGCTAAGTTGCTGCATTCCCAATGCAGGGGGCCCAGGTTCGACCCCTGGTCAGGGAATTAGACCCCACATGCCACAAGAAAGATCAAAGATTCTGCATGACACAGCCAAGACCTGGTGCAGCCAAATATATATATGTGATACAGCTTCATCATATACAAATCACCAAAATTTACAGCCCACCAGTTCAGTTAAGTTCAGTAGCATCCGACTCTTTGCAACCCTGTGAATTGCAGCACACCAGGCCTCCCTGTCCACCACGAACTCCCGGAGTTCACTGAGACTCATGTCCATCGAGTCACTGATGCCATTCAGCCATCTCATCCTCTGTTGTCCCCTTCTCGTCCTGCCCCCAATCCCTCCCAGCGTCAGAGTCTTTTCCAGTGAGTCAACTCTTCTCACGAGGTGGCCAAAGCCCCCCAGCCACCACATAATTCAATTTTAATGACTGAGTTCAATGAACATATATTTAGTCTGGCAAGTTATTATTTTTTTTTTTTTAGGAAAACTACTGCTAAAATGCTGGGAAAGATCAAGGGTGAGAAGTGGGGAACAGAGGATGAGATAGTTGGATGGCATTACCAATTCAATGGACATGAGTTTGAGCAAATTCCGGCAGGTAGTGCAGGGCAGAGAAGCCTGGCATGCTGCAGTTCACGGCATCACAAAGAGTCAGACACAACTTAGCGACTGAACAACTGCTGAGATGACCTCAAGCAAAACTTCACTAAAACTGACAACCCCTTTCCAATTCTGCTTAACACACTTCCTAATAAGGGAAGTGGAGCTATTACTCTTACTTGCCCCACAATTGAGAACAGAAATGGAAGACAGGTGAAGAGAAAATACTTAATCCTATAGACCTTTTAATAGCTCAAAAGGGAAAGACTCGGTACCTTCCTTCCTTTCTGTCTATTCAATTACCATCTAGACTGAATTCTTCTTCCTCTTGTATCCTTCCACAGCTCCTTCCTCAGATAACTCCTAACTAACTAACCAACTGCTACCTGTACCCTCCATTCACCACTAGTATTAACATTATCTGCTATGTTGAATATATTGGCCTGTATATGGAGTGGGGCTTCCTCAAGGGCTCAGCAGTAAAAAGAAAAATTGTCTCCTGCACTGCAGGAGACACAGTGATCCCTGGGTCAGGAAGATCTCCTAGAGGAGGAAATGGCAACCCACTCCAGTATTCTTGCCTTGGAAATACCACTGACAGAGGAGCCTGGCAGGCTACAGTCCAAAGAGTCTCAAAGAATTGAACACAACTGGGCGACTGAGTACACTATATTTAGAGTACCATCTCCCCAAACAAGATACTTGAGAGTACAAGTTGTTAAATAATATTTCTACCTCCAAAAATCACTGGGGACAGAATACTACATACAATTGACTCTTCAGTAAATATTACCTCAAAAGTAGTCAATTGAAAGATCAAAAGAAGTTGAACTAGCTGGAGGTACTTTTAGCAAATACTTTCATCTTGTCTCAACACCTTCTGTCCATCAGGAACATATGAATACTTATTACACATAGGTATTTTTGTAATTCCTTCAGCAGCTGATATGATAAAAGAGCAGAAAGATTCACACAATATAACCTATCTGTGAAAATAATATCATTTTACCAAATTATTCTTTTCCAAATAATAATGCTTGATTTCTCTTAAGCTAAATGAATACATGTAGTAACTCCACCACATACTCTGAGAATTAGAGAGGGTCTTCCAGAAACAAAGTGTATGTGCTTTGTGACAAATAACTACTTCCAGACTATTTAATTTAATCCCTGTCCTCACTAATGTTCTAAATAGTTGCAGTTGCTAGATAAGCAACTGCACTACTAACTCTCCACTAACAAGTTAAAAATGTATTTTGCAGTTAATTCTTCACTGTGGTAAAGCAGTATATAGAGTTCCATACTACAGTTGAAGGCATCTGAAATTCAAACCCTAACTCTACCACTTAGGAGATTGGCATTGGGCGATTTCCAATGTACCTGAGCCTTGGTTCCTTCATCTGTAAAATGGAATACAAGTAATACCTATATCATGGAATTGCTGTGAGGATAAAAAGATCCATACATAAATAGCACACTATAGGGGCTGACACGTAGCAGGCACTCAATTACTTTTTTTTTTCCTTTTTGCTCATACTTCTTGGCTTGTGGATCTTAGTTCCCCCACCAGGGACTGACTTGGGCCCTCCGCAGTGAAACCAGGGAGTCCTAACCACCGGACTGGCAGGGAATCCCCCCTACTAGCTTTCACTTCCCCCTAGTATGATATACTTACTGTTTCCTGACTTTTCGAAGTTTGGGGTGGAGGTGGGGGAACATAATGTGAGACTGGGAACATAACCTTCACATACCTTACCATCCTCACCCTACAAACCCCTTCCTCCAAACTGTACACTCTAATTTAAAGTAGGGCCCTATTTCATGTGTATCTTTCCCAAAGCTCCAGATAACATCAGAGGCTCCACACTGAATAATCTGCTTTGGTCTGACAAAAGGGTTCGGTAGACTTCGGTTCTAAGTTCGTGTTCTGTCTCTAACCTGACCATCTGATCTTGGTCAGGTTATTTATTCTCTTTGATAAGCCGGGGGTATCCTCAGGAGTAAAAGGAGAGTGTCAGGCTACACCACTCCCAAGGTCCCTTCTGATTCTAAATTGGGAAAGATTAAAAGTGACTGTAAATCCCTAAATCCTCTCCCCAAAACGCAGCTCAAACGTCACTGCCTCCTTTCTCTGGACTCTTTGGCACTCTGTACAAATCTTCAGTGTCCACATCAGACCCTGCGCTCTCAAGAAGCTGGGACCTCTCTGAGGCAGCTCTGGGAGACTCTCTGAGGCTGTGGTTGCAGTCCTCATAGAGCTGCAGTGAAGAAGGATGAAAACACATACCCACGGTGCTTAACACAGTGCCTGGCCCAAGGTAACCACTCGAGATACTTCGGCTAGTATTCAACGGTTCCCATCCCACCTTGAACCTCGGTTTCCTCAAGGGTAAAATGACGCTGGACAGACCCTGCCCAAAGGCCCCAGGTGCAGCCCGGCGCCGAATTCCGTCCTCTCACCTCCCGGGCTCAGCAGCAGCTTCAACGCCTCCAAAATCTGCTCCAGACCACACTTTTCCAGAACCCTGCTGCAAGCAGCCTGACTGACCGCCGCCATGACTGAAGCGCAAAGGTCCACTGGCGAGCTGCGCATGCGCCTCAGCGGAACGGCGCCGCTGCCGGGTGGCGCTTGGCCGACGCACTAGGGGCGGGATCGACTCGGCTGGGAACGCCCCCTTTGGGAAAAAATGTTTTTCTCTCGCCACCTGTATTTCCTTGGGGTAGGGGAAGTAAAAATAGCTAACACAAACTGTCAACGTGCACGATTTGAGAAACTCAACGTGATTAACTTCTGTATAAAGAATGAGAAGTAGTTTATAAAATAATATGAATTTTATTCACTATGAAAACATTTGGTCACCAAAACACTGTAGTAGTGAAGTAATCAGATACTGCACCTTCTTATAATGAAGTTCTGTATGTAAAATAATATTCAATTGTTTAACTTCTTCACTAGTGATATTTGTACGTCCCTGGTAGCTCAGACAGTAAAGCATCTGCCTACAATGCGGGAGACCCGGGTTCGATCCCTGAGGTCAGGAAGATCCCCTGGAGAAGGAAATGGCAACCCACTCCAGTATTCATGCCTGGAAAATCCCATGGACTGAGGAGCCTGGTGGGCTCTAGTCCATGGGGTTGCAGAGTCGGACACGACTGAGCGACTTCACTTCACTTCAGTGATATTTAAAAATAACTACTCAACACACACACCAATTGCAAATAGCTGCAAATATTGTTCTTGATATGATTTCTTAAATGGACTAAGTACAGCTCCCAATAAAAGCTCTGCTGATGCTACTGCTAAGCCGCTTCAGTCGTGTCCGACTCTGTGTGACCCTATAGACGGCAGCCCACCAGGCTCCCCCGTCCCTAGGATTCTCCAGGCAAGAACACTGGAGTGGGTTGCCATTTCCTTCTCCAGTACATGAAAGTGAAAAGTGAAGTCGCTCAGTCGTGTCCGACTCCTAGCGACCCCGGGGACTGCAGCCTACCAGGCCCCTCCGTCCATGGGATTTTCCAGGCAAGAGTACTGGAGTAGGGTGCCATTGCCTTCTCTCTTTGCTCTATTCACAGACATTCCTGGAAAATTCAGTGTTTGTTAAAATCGTGCCACATCAGAATTGTGTTAATGTGTAAAACAGAATGGGTTGGAGATATATCATCACTAACAACTTTTCACTTATAGGAATCTTGATGGGACATTCAAAATTCATACTGTCTGAAAGAAAGTGAAAGTGAAGTCGCTTGGTCCTGTCCGACTCTGCAACCCCATGGACTGTAGCCCACCAGGCTTCTCCATCCATGGAATTTTCCAGGCATGAGTGCTGGAGTGGAATGCCATTCCCTTCTCCAAGGGATCTTCCCAACGCAGGTATTGAACCCGGGTCTCCCACATTGCAGGCAGACACTTTACCATCTGAGCCACCAGGGAATGGCATGCTGGAAATCCAGGACAATGTTTACTGAGGACAAGACTACTGTGCCTGCCTCTCCTTTCATTAAAAGTCAGTAACCTTGCCTACCGTTGTCACAACCGGCTCCAACACCCACTCTGTGAGACTGCGCCCAAAAGGCTGTCCTGCTTCTTTTTGAGATCCCTTGAGTTAGCCTGACGTCATGACTGATGACTGCTCCTCAGTACTTAGCTGCTGAAAGCCTTGGGAAATGGGATGTGCTCTATATGCAAGACCATGCCACTGGGGGAAGAAATCGTTCATTTAACTCTCTCCTCAGTGAGTCAGGCCCCTTCCTAGTCACTCCCATTTCTCTGGACTCCAGCCCTATGTCATCACAGCCATTTCCTACTCTCAAAGGTAACAGAATCATTTTCACAAGGCTATCTTGGGGAATCAAGTGATACTGTTCTCAAATATTTAGCAATGTCTGCCACACAAGGGGTGCTTAATAAATTGCACCTGGATCTTCCTCATCTCTTCCTTAAATAAAACCTGCTAAAACATCTTTAAACGGCTGCACCAGGTCTTAGTTGTGGCAGGTGGGGATCTTTAGTTGCAGCATGTGGGATCTAGTTTTCCTGACCAAGAATCAAACTCAAGCCTCCTGCATTGGCAGCACAGAGTGTTAGCCACTGGACTGCCAGGGAAACCCCAGCCTTGCTTCTTTCTATGCCTCCGTGCAACCCACAGTAGCTTCCCCCTGACAAAGAGATTTTATTGGTTTCACCACATGCCACATCACATGCCACATGGATGGATATCTTTCAAATAAATTGACCTTAGAAACAGTTTTCCTTTCCCCCTATTCAGTCCCAACAGAATGACACAAAGTTCAAGAATAGATATTTTAATATGAAGTTTCTCTCTCCATGTTTTGAATGAGCTTACCTACCATTTGTCTGACCTGGGATTGTGCAATCAAATAAAAGAACTTTGACAATGGTGTAACAAAATTCTTTAATAAAATTTATTAAAAAAAAACAAGAATAATTTCTGCAGCTTGAATTGCTTTCCTTTTCCACTCCCAAAGAAAATACAAAATTGTCTGCACCCATACACATATTACACTCAAAACTATAGTGACATTCTCTATGTAGAACTACATTAGAGTTTAAATTGCTGAAAAGTCAAGACAGTTTTAAGAAGTGGTTGAGAGGTGTTCCTTTTCTTCTAAAAACAGTTGATAGGTAGGGAAGTAATTTAGATAAAATTCTTGTCTATGGTTGTCAAAAGTTTCTTAAAAGATGCATTTCAACAAAAAGAAGATCCAAATTAATGTACTCCCTACCCTCACCTTCCTTTGCTTAACACCCTTTCAGTGAGTGTTTTCTTCCTCTGCAAAGGAAAAACAAATTGGATTTGAAAAATATTCTCAAGTTTCATAGCTGAAATTTGGGGCAAATGTGTCCAGACCAGCTAGCATTTTCTATAAATATCAGCAAAAGCAGGCTCGGGGATTCTGTGCTTTGGGTCCAAGGATCCTGGCAAATACATGTTGAGATTCCTCTAGTTCAGAATTTCCAGGAGATGGAGGTAGAGCCACCTCAACTGTCTTCAGCCTCAGTTTGCTCAATTGCCAAGCTTAGTGACAATTGCCCCTGCCATCTCCAAGCCCATTTTTCACATTTGCGCTCTGCTGTGCCCTCTTGCCAGCTTCTGTCTTTGGCTACAGCACTTTAGGCACTATTCTAAGTCCTGGAATCTATCACTCTTTCATTTTAGAGATAAATAAACATTAAAAGTCTAGTAGTGGGATTTCCCTGGGGGTCCAGTGGTTAAGAATCCTCAATTCCCCTGTTAAGGGACGCAGGTCTGACCCCGAGTTAGGGAACTAAGATTCCCCGTGTCCTGCAGTGCGGTCAAAAAAAAAAAGTTCAGTGGCACCTGAAACTCACCACCTTTTCTGGCCCAGCCTCCCTATTTAGAACCAAAGTACCTTGTAATGACATTCACATGACCAACATCCTTACTCAGAACAAGTTAACTGGATAGATGCCCATTACAATTACATACTCAGAAGATAAAAATGAAAAACCGTTAAGGTCTTAAGAGTACACAATACCCACTCAGTACATGGCCAGCCTAAGACATAATCCTCTTTCCCTAAAAGGGCCCAATAATGTCTGCATCAGAGAAATGTAATAGAATTCAGGAGTAAGAGCGGATCTCAGAACACAGGACATCAGTGCAGTGATGGGAGGAACAGAAGCACACAATTTATATATATATATTATACACACACACACACACACACACACACAATAGGGAAATTGACCCTTCCCCTTCCTTTTAAAAATGAGACAAAGCCCTTAAGGAAATCTGCAAGTTTCTAGCAGAACCTTCTGAGACTGAAACTATTATTTTGAAGTATTAAAATTTAGGGGTCTTTTGGTCATCATCACCATGTCAAGAGTGATGAAAGGAAAAAGATTATTCAAGGAATAAGTCTAAATCGTTCTAGTACACAGATTAGATCTATAAAGTGGAAATCGGGACTATGCTATCACTGATCAGTCTCTTCTCCAGAAATGTATCCCAAGTGAAGGGAGCTGGTAAACAACCAGGAGTATGTTTCCCGCATTTTACATCCCACGAGTGTAGGGACCCATCTCTCTTCCCATCAGTCCTGAGTCCCTTAGTCATCCTCGCCGCCTCCATACATGTCCGCCAGCTTCTTGAAGCGATTGCCCCATTCATTCAGGTAGTCATAGTCCTGGTCTTGGTCTGACTCTGAGGAGTTCAGGGAGCTCAGACTAGCAGCTTCGGAACCACTTCCTTCATAATCAAACACCAGCAGAGAGTCATAGGGTGGGGCAGTGGGGTCACTATCAGCTGCCTTCAGGTTCTAAAGAAGGAAGACAATAGGATCTTTTATTGAGAGGAATTGCATACCTGTCATCTTAAGCAAAATACTGTCTCTTGGTGAATAAAGCAAAATGCACACAACACACAACAATGTAACCATCCTGCAGAGCGCCAGGGGCAATGAACACCAACAAAGTAAATTTAATACAGACTGGAACAGAAGATGGTCATTATACATTTCTAATGAAAGGAAAAAGTCTGTAGTAGAATGTTTAAAGTGGTAAATTATATGTAGGCAGGGGAGATGAGCACCAGCCAATCCAAATGGACAAAGACTAAAAACAGTCATACCAGGATAGTCTTGTGTGCGTGCTAAGTCGCTTCAGTCGTGTCCGACTCTTTGCGACCCACTGGGCTCCTCTGTCCATGAGATTCTCTGTCCATAGGATTTGCATTCTTTTCTTTACATACATTTTCATAATTTATATTTTTAAAATAGCAAACATTTTACTTTTGTAATTAAGAAACAGCTACAAGCACAAATAAACACAAATGGAGGAGAAGACCTGATCCAGATTTATCTAAAGGGATGGTTTAAATTGGCCCTCCCTGTTCCCAGTTTTCTCTAAGACCCAGTGCTAGAATGGATCTGGCTTGGTCCTGTCCAACACAGCTGTGCTTTTAGAGTCCCAGGTGATGACAATCCCCTAGAAAGCCAAAAGCCATGAAGACTCACTGAAGACCAGTGGACTTTCAGACCAGCCCTGAAAATCATTCCAGTGACCGAGCAAGTAATCAGGTAACATACTTTAAGGAAACAGATCCCACTGGACTATTATTTTCCCTGGTTCTCTGCTTAATCCCACCATTTCTTCCTCATCCTACCTGAAGCTAATTAACTTAAAAGTCCTGAACAATAACCTATAGAATGAATTTCTTTCTTGCCTAACAGTTTGCTAGAAAGATTTTGGTTCTCCGCTGTGTTCTTCCTACTTCTTGAATGGAAAACAGGCCCAAGACCTGGAAGCGTGGCAGCCATCTTGTAAGCATGAGGCATGAGAACAAGAATCTACATGCATAGATCATGCAGCAGAAAGATGGAAAAAGCTGATGCTCCAGCCTGGACTACTTACCTCAGTCTTCTATTTGCACAAGGTATCGTATCTATTTAAGCTTCTGGTATTTATAGCTGAATGCATTTCTGACATATACAGAATGGAAGCTATTTTTCTGGCCCTCAAATAGCCTTGCAATTACACATTTAATATTACTTCCCAGTGCAATGCAGGGAAAGAGACCCATTAGTGAAACCAAATTGAATCTACTTTGAATCTCTTTTTCCTTCCTAATTCTATTAAATCCTTTCAAACAAGTCTCAGTTTTTCATTATAGACTTTGCAAATTCCCAAAGACTAATTCAAAGTGCTATTATATTAGTTCTGAAATTTAGATGAGGCAAAAATTATTAAAAAAAAAAAAAAAGTGAGAAGGTGGGAAGAGGGGAGGTAGCTCAGGGGCCGTGCAAGATGAAAACATGGTAAGGAAAGAACCTAAAAACTTTTTCTCACTTTTGACACAGTTGCTTCTCTCCACATTTACAGATAAGCTTATTGTGCCTAGACTTTTGACTGTGCTTACTCACTTCATCAATAAAGTTTCCAATTTCATCAGGATTGGCAGGGCGGGGTCGGTACTGGGGCACACTCATGAGGGTTGGTGCCACGTCATTGCGAGTCACTTCAGGCCGAGCATCCAGGCCCCTATGTAACTGGCTCAAGTCAAAGTCCTTTAGAGAAAAGGGTAAAAACAGGGTAAAGAGTAAAATAGAAACAGTCATAAACACAGGGTCATATATGATTTACATATTATAGTACTGGATGAGGCCTTAACTGTCAGCTGTATGATGCCTACAACCATGTACCAATGTAATCTGAAATGGCAGTTAGTTGTTTTTTTTCTTTTTTTCCCCCTGAAATGGTAGTTCTCAACCTATGAGTTTCCAAAACAGCACTGGAAGGAAATATAACATAAAAGCCTTGTGAGGAACACTTGTGGGAAGAGATGGAGATTGTTTTAAGAACTTTTCAAAAGGTATTATTATTAGATTATTATTCAACAAATATTCACTCCTTTCCTACCCTCTGTGAAAAGAACAGAAATCCATTTATGTGGGGCTTTATCCTTTGACTTGCTTTGACCAATGGGACATTAAAACATGTGACAGAGGCAAAGGCTTTAAGTGTACTTTGCTGGGACAAAGACACCAATTTACTTGGGTAAGGTCTTTAAAAAAAATACACAAAGTGATGCGGAACTATTTTACATGTCTGCCTTCTCCTAATCATTGCTTCCTCCAAATAAAGAGACTGCCATTAAGCTTTGTCCCATGGTTTTCAACACCCACCTGGTCTTCTTCTCCACCTCCTTCTTCATCATAGTAATACACGTTGTCCCGGGTGTCATCTTCTGGGGGCAGTAAGGGCTCTTTGACCACCCTTCTCCTCCGAACAAGTAGCAGAAGCAGCAGAATAAGGACTGGAGTAGGGAAGAGAGAGATGAGAGCCACAAATCAGCAAGGCTGTAAGAAGCACCCGGCACAGACTGGATAGACGGCTGTTAGGCAACTTACATGTCTTCACCGCCCTGAAGTTAATATATGCAGCACAACACAGTAGACAAGCACATGTGACCTCAAGTGTGGTCTTAATTGGACCTTAAACCCATCAGTCATTTCTCAAAATCTGGGGCAAAGAACTCCAGGAGCAGAAATGGTCCAGGTAAAGGCCTTGCAGCAGGAGCAAATTGGTGTGATTAAGGAAAGCCCAGGTCAGCAGAGGGACCTCGTGTGGACCTCTGGAGGGACTGTGGCTTTGATTCTGCGTGAGTTAGAGCCGTTGATGGTTTGTGACCAGGGCTGTGTCAACCTCAAGGTTACTGATACGTACATATTCTTATTCAGTTATGGGGGTGGGGCACAGACTATAAAATCACATAGCACACAATGAAAAAACATTAAAAAAATTTTTAATTAAAAATAAATGACAGTAAAAAAAATTACTTGGCATATGCTTTATCTTAAGATAAGCTTTAATATCTATTAATTAATTTTCAAGGTTTTCATCTGATCTTGAGCTATATACAGTTAACATTGTAGAAGCAAAAGGCTGGAACACTCGTCAGCAGTACTTACTCAGGAAAGCAAGGACGCCTCCGAGGATCCCCAGGATGGCGGGAACCTGCAANTTCAAGGTTTTCATCTGATCTTGAGCTATATACAGTTAACATTGTAGAAGCAAAAGGCTGGAACACTCGTCAGCAGTACTTACTCAGAAAAGCAAGGACGCCTCCGAGGATCCCCAGGATGGCGGGAACCTGCAATCCTGCTTCGGCGTAAGCCGTGGCCCTCCTGCAGTTGCTGACGACCCCATCACAGTCACACACGTGCACATCAAGTGTGGTCACCTGGTCTTTGTTCTGGTTGTCTATGAGCTTGAGATTGATTTTATGGTCACCCAGCTCTAAGGTTTTCTTTGGCTTCAAAATCAGAGACTCATGTTCTGGAGGAAGCAACAAAAGCGAGAGGATTGGAAGAGAAAAAGTTCATTCCAGAATAAAATGATTAAGGAACTAGAGACATTCCAAAACCAAGTGAAAATGACAACTATTTGAGCTGCAGCTTAATGGGCAGCATGTCACAGACTCAGATGCTGATGATTTGGTTCAATGTCACAAATGTAGAAGGGACCAGGAAACATACCTTAAAAGGGTTGACAAGTGAGAAGCGAAGTTCAGAAGGGCAGGGGGGAAGGGAAGCAGAGGGTCAGAGCAAAGTTTCCAAAATAAGAAAGACTCTGTTGCCCACCTTGGTCATTGTACTCAATGGTCCAATTGACACTCGCCCCATGTGTCAGTTCTGCTGTGAAGGGGGAGGTGTTTGGGGGGAGATCAGGATCCACGATGTTGATGATGTGAGGCTCGGGATTCCTCTGGCAGAAGTCCATGGCCCGGGGTTCTGGTACAGGGCCATTGTCATTCACATCATCGAGGAACAGGAGCAGGGTGCCTGTCCCAGTGGCAGGTGGAGAACCTAGTACAGAGGAAATGTCACAGCTCAGGATGACCAATGAATCCCTACTGCCTCCCATCAGACCGAATCCAAACCTTGTCCTGGCTCTTCAGGGCTATAGCACCCAACCCCAAGCTGCCCTCCAGAGCCGCCCCTCCTGCCAGTCCCTGGCCACCCTCAACTCCTGGGTGGGCAGACCTCTGACTTGCTTATTCCTCACTTTGATAACAGTTACTCAAGTTATTCCTCACACCAAGGACTCCCTCTGTCTTCATACATAACTTTATTCATCCATTAAATTTATCCTCTCTATGCCAGGGTGGGAGATAGGTAGGGAAGGCAAAGAATGAGATGAGCTTGGGATTAGCGGAGGCAAACTATTACATATAGGATGGGTACACAACAAGGTCCTACAGTATAGCACAGGGAGCTATATTCAGTATCCTAATGGCGAATCATAATGGAAAAGAATATGAAAAAGAATATATATGTATATAATTAAGTCACTCTGCTGTACAGAAGAAATTAATACATTAGAATTCAACTATACTTCAATGAAACTTTAAAAATATATATTTTAAACCACTCTAAAATCTCCTCATCACAGGACTTCCCCAGGTGGTCCAGTGGCAAAGAATCTGCGCTCCTGATGCAGGGCTCATGGGTTCAATCCCTGGTCAGGGAACTAGATCCCACATGCCACAATTAAAAACCTGCATGCCACAAGGAAGATTGAAGAGCCTACATGCGGCAACTAACACCTGACGCAGCCAAATAAATAAATTAAAAAAAAAATCCTCATCGCCCCCTATTCATTCACTGTCTCTGAACTTCTAAGGCTTTTAGGGTCATTATCACAGAGCTGAACATTTTAAAATCATTGCAAATCAATTTTCAAACAAAATTTGGAGATCTGTACATATTTCTGTTTGTATTTCTTTCACATCCTGACATAGCACTTGGTAACACAAAAGGAAGGTCCTTAAAAAAAAAAAAAAAAAAGGAAGGTCCTCAAGGAATCATAGGGGAAAAAAGCCCAGAGGAATATATCTCAAATCCATAAATATTTATACCTGGGTGACTGTAGTGATTTTTTTTTAACCTCTTAAAAAAAATTGTGAATTAAAGAAACTTACCATTTTAACCATTTTTTAAATGTACAGTTCAATAGTGTTGGTATACTCACATGCTGTGAAATAGCTCGCCATAACTTTATCTCACAAAACTGAATTCTGTACCCACTAAACAATTTCTCATTTCCCCTTCCAGTTCCTGGGAACCACCATTCTACTTTGTTTCTATGAATCTGACCACATTAAAATCTCATCTAAGTGGAATCACACAGTATTTGTCATTTTGTGACGGGTTTATTTCACTAAGCACAATGTCCATTGGGGAGAGAGAGGGAAAGAGACTTAACCAGAGGAATTAGCAGTTCTCTTTAACAGTAATTCCGCTTCTGAATATCTATCTGAGGGAAACACTTGCCCCCAGAGGCATGTACAAGGATGTTAACTATCATTCATAGAAATAATGGAGAACTGGAAACAACCCTGGTGTTTTTTAATGTGTAAACAGTTAAATTATGCTATATCCACATAGGGCTCCCCTGGTAGCTCAGCTGGAAAAGAATCATCCGCCTAACATTTTACTGAAAAGAGGTAGATCTACAATGTGCCAAGATAGATCTCTGTGTCTTCAAGGCATATGTTCAAGAGGAAAAAATTAAATACACATATGATAATGGGGATTTTTTGGTAATAAAAATAAAAATAGGCTATAAATCAGAGAGTAGTTTTATAATAAACCATATTTCCATATGTATATAAATGTATTTGAATACACAGTCTGGAAGGAGCCACGCTTCACTAATGGTGATGATAAATACAAATAAATGGCAGTCCTTACAGAGCATAGAGTAGGTCAGCAGGCACTCTTCCAAACACTTCTATATAAATTTAAGCTAGATAGGGTATTATCATTTTGTCAGATAAAAGAGACATAAAAATTAGGTAATAAGTTCAAGTTTACACAGGTACTAAGCTTTGGTCCCCGGATCTAAGCCCAGGCTGTTTGGTTCCCACAGGGTTACAGAGCGAGTGGTAAAAAGGAACTTCTGCTTGACCTAAATTTTGTGCATTTTGGACAATTCTTTAGAGAATGCTTTAAGAATGAAAGAAAAAGAAAGAACTCATGCCTCCAAAAGGACAGGAGCCAGGAGATAGGCTATTTAGGAGCAGGAGACCGCAAACACGCGATGGTAGGGGCATCCTCACCATTGTCAGTGGCTATGATGAGGGCCGTGTACGTGCTGTTCTTCACATGCTCGACATCCTCTCTGTCCAACTCAGCCCGAATGGAAATGGCACCAGTTTCCGGATTAATCTCCAGCCAGTTGGCAGCATCCCTCCAAATCCGATACCTGGAAAGACGCAAGCTCTGGTTTAGAACAGGAACAGTGAACAGCAGATAGCTGAAGAAGGTGAAGGTTCCTCTTTGTTGATATATACTTTGCTTCCCTATTTCATTAAAAAAAAAATCAAATCTATAGAAATTCTACCAGAAAGGTTTGAGAACCATCCATGTACCCTTCACCAGATTCACCCATTGTCAGTATTTTGCCATATACATAAGTGTGTGCCCATATAGACATAAATTCTTGTTTTGCTAAACCATTTGAGAACAAGTTGCAGACACCATGTTCCTTTACTAACGAATACATCACTTTGTTTTTTCCTAATAACAGAGGCATTCTCTTACATAACTATAATTTGATTTTCAATTTCAGGAAACATCACTTCATACATGGTACATATTCAAACTGTCAGCTTCCTCAGAACTGTCCTTCACAGCATCCCCACTCACTCCTGCCCAATTCAGAATCTAATCTGGAACACTTTTGCTTTTTCATGATCCAGCGGATATTGGCAATTTGATCTCTAGTTCCTCTGCCTTTTCTAAAACCAGCTAGAACATCTGGAAGTGCACGGTTCACGTATTGCTGTTAATCAGCTATACCCCAATACAAAATAAAAAGTTTAAAAAAAAAGATTTCACATGTGCAAAAAAGATCCTGTGTGTTGCGACTAAGACCTGATGCAGCCAAATAAATATTCAATAAATAAGCAAGCAAGTCAAACAAGATAAAGGTCTTACACAGACCAACGATGATAAAATGTCATGAACAAAATAGTTTATACACATACATACGCACACACCCAGTTGCTCCAAGTCTATGGAAAGCCTTTCACACTTACGTGATCTTCTGTTCCATAAATGTGTCTGGCTCCCGGGCAGTATAGGATGTGATCTCCAGGCCCACACCAAAGTCCTCGGCCACTTTCACTCTCTTTTGAGGAGGCACAAAGATGGGGGCTTCATTCACATCTATCACATCCACGGTGACGGTGGCTGTGGAAGTGGGGAGAGTGACTTCTAAGGGGGCCACATTTGTCACTGCCACGTACAGGATGTACTGCTGCTTGGCCTCAAAATCCAAGCCCTAGAGAACAGAACAACCAAGTTTAAAAAAATACATTCTATCTTAAAAAAAAACACACATTAAATCCTTTTGGGTTAGCAATATTATCACTGGTTCTGAAATCTGGCTGTAGTAAGAATTAACTTGAGGGATTTCCCTGCTGATTCAGTGACAGAGGCTATGAGCTCCCAGTGCAGAGAGCCCGGGTTTAATCCCTGATTAGGGAATGAGATCTTACATGGCACAACTAAGACCCAGCACAGCCAAATAAACAAAAAATTTTCTATAAAGGAAAAGAATTAACTTGAGAACTTGTTTTTTTTGGCCATGCAGCTTGTGGGATATTAGTTCCCCCATCAGGGACTGAACCTGGGCCTTGGCAGTGAGAGCACAGAATCCTAAGCACTGGACTGCCAAGAAATTCCCTTGAGAACTTAAAAAAAAAACAGATACCTGGGTCCTAACCCCAGGAATCTCTGAGGCTGGGGTCTGGATGCTGATATTTTTAAAAAGCTCCCAATGACCAATATGCAACTGATTCATGGTGAGGTCCCCAGGAAGAGAATAAAGATGAACTACATGAAATCTCAAGTGGAAAGCCTCTGTTAATAAATATAGCCCACCGAGTCATTTATTAACCCAAGACTAGGAAGAATGTTCACATCCTATGCTGACAAGCTGTTTGTGTGGCAGCAGAAAGACAGACAACCCTGCCAGGCCATCTCTTTAAACCCAGTAAGTTTAATGGCAAAAACATGAAGTTCAGAATCAGTCAGCAGTGAGCTCAAATCCTGGCCAGTACATTTCCTAGCTGTGTGATTTAGGCAATTTAACCTCAGGGTCTGTTTCCACATATAAACATATAGGAAAAGAAACTATCTCACAGAGGCACTGTAAGGAATAAACTGGAACTTTTATGAAGGACCTTGCACATGAAAGGAACTCAAATTACTACCTTTTTTTTGACAGAATAACATGAGAAAACTTTGACATCAAAAGTTTAGTGGGAGAAAAGACTACATACTAAGTGATTCAGAAATGAAGCACCTCCTCACTTGCTCAAGGGGAGGTCAAATCTCTGGGGCTAATCTTGGGATTCATTAACTTTTTGACTAACTTCAAGAAGGAAATCACTCAGCTTCTTAGGGTTTGAGTTTCCTAGACTTGAGTTGCCTATGTTTTTCACAGGCATATCAGTCCCACTTCTAAAGTCATCTAGCAAAATAGCAGTAACCATAAACCATTTTTCTTCTCATCAGCAAAACAGTTGTGGGAGATGGGCAAATGTTTCAGAGAAAGAGTGTGTTAAAAGAGACGGCTATGTATGGCTAAGTCTCTTTGCTGTTCACTTGAAGCTACCACAATACTGTTTATCGGCTATACCCCAATACAAAATAAACAGCTTTTTAAAAAAACTGTATTTTTAAAAATGGTATTTCCTGGTAGTCCAGTGAGTCCTAGGCTCTTACTGCCAAGGGCTCAGGTTCAATCCCCGATCAGGGAACTAAAATCCCACAAGTCATGAGGTGTGGGCAAAAAAAAAAGCAAAAACATTTAGGGTGCTATGCAGGAGCTTCCTGACTTCCCACATGAGTCCGAAGAGTCACTGCAAACCCCAAATGGTCCACTGGCAACTGGGAGAGCCAACCACCCCAACTCCACCCAGTCCACACCAGGCTATACTGGAGAAGGCATCAGAGACAAGGGTCATTGGCTGGGTGGTCAATTTCTGCATCTTGCAGGAACCATACAAACCTTAGCTGTTTTCAGAGTGCCTTCATTGGTGACTGGGTCTGTGATGACAATAAATTGCTTCTCGTTATCATTTAATACTGTGTAAACAGCCTCCCATGCCGGGGTGTTGGGGACGTCGGCATCGGTCACTGTGAGTGTGGTGATGGCCACGTTAGCTTCGTTCTCAGGCACTGACCCCACGTACTAAGGAGCAAAGGAGAAAATGGGTCACTTAGTATGTACTCAGACCCAGCAGTGGAGCCAGAACTCAGGGGTCTAAAGGATTCCTTTCTTGAGCCCAAACTTTGAGAAGAGTCTGGGAGAAGTGCCCACTCTACCAGCATGATCCTTATTTCCTGTCAGTGGAGCAGCCAGCACTTAGGTGCCCTGTGGGTACCTGAAAGAGCCAAGGCCCTGCCTGTCCACACCCCTCAGCACACTCTGGCCCAGCTGCTGACACTGTCGTTTATCCCCTACTCCCCTCTGCTCCCATCACTCTCAGTGGTACCAGTAATTTTCATAAAAGTCTGGTCCTTATAACCTCCTGCCCTTTGATAACATCCCACTGCACTTAGGATACATCCTAAAATTCTAAATTCATTTCACAAGGTTCTGGAGGAGACAGTTTCATTTGGCTCACTACACTGTTTTTCAGTTCTTGCTATGCAGCAAGCTTTCTCTTGATTTGGGACATCAAACTGTCTATCCAAAGCTTCCCTTGAACTCATAAAACCTAGGCTAGAGTGGCAGACACTGCTGTCTACTGAATATCCATTCTCCTCTTCTTCTCTAACATTAATACATGATTGATGGCAGCAACATGCCCAGATAAAATACTGTATTTCCAGTGTTCCTTTGCAGACAGCAATAGCTAATGAGAGATAAATGAAATTTATGGGATGGGTCTTCACAGAAATGATAAAACTTGACTTAGCATCAAAGTCATAGGTACCTCTCACCTTTGCCTTCTTTCTGAACAAACCACAGACATAGCTGGAGCTCCATGTGCCATCTTAGGTCACAAAGTGACCCTGGGGATAGAATCCATGCATCAAGGATGGAGGGAGACTGGATAAAGGAGGCTTGGTTTCTATTGACAGAGTGGACTATGTACCTCTGAGTCTTTTAAAGTGTAGAAAAAGGCAACCCTATTTGTTTAAACCGTTAATAGTCAAATCCCTGTTACTAACCATTAAGCTGATTTCTAAGGAACACAACAAGATTTCAGGTTCTCAGTACCTTCTTCTCGATGGCATTTACTAAAATTACACACAATAATTAGTTGTCTAATATCTCCCTAGCTAGACTCTAAGCTCCATGAGAACAGAATGATTGTCTGCTGTGTTTGTGACAATATGCCCAGTGTCTAAGATAGTGCCTGGTATAAACCCAGAGGATATTTATTCAATAGATAAAACCTGGTAAGATCTGCTACCAAGATGCCCAATATGAGGACATGGATTCAGGAGGTACATTTTGCAACTTCAGAAACCTAGGCCAACAGGCATCAGGCTGAGGATGACAGACAACTGGCACCTCAACCCGCTTGTTCTTTAGCTTGAAGTTGAATGGTCTGGGAGAAGTTACCTAAGGGTTCACCCCTGAGATACTGGGAAACAACCAAGGACCTTTCTTTGGAGGCTAAGAAGGGGCAGGGTTACCGTGGTCGGGTCGAATCTGGGAGCATTATCATTGGCGTCCAGGACTGTGATCACGGCCGTTGCAGTTGTGCTCAAGCCTTCGCCATTAAGGTCTGCTGCTTGGACCGTCAGGGTGTATGTGGGAAAACTCTGCAGAGATCAAACACAACCAAGTCAGGACCCACAGCTACATCAGTTCCCACCCAGCTCCTAGCAGAGAAACAGATTACTTTCTCATCTGCTTAAATGCCAATAACTCCACCTGCCTGCCTTGCCTCAAATATCTAGACAAACAGACATGCAAAGTTCAGACCATCACCATGCTAAATGGCGACCAGCCTTGGCAGAGTTTTGCATCATCCAGGAAATCGAGTTAATGTGTATTTGCCCTCCACACCCTCTGGATCCTCCTGACCCCTGACCTCACGGTCCAGCCCAGTGGTGAGCACACTGATGACGCCTGTTTCCTTGTTGATGGTGAACATTTTGTTGTGTGGCAGCACGGGCTCTTGGGCTAGGATTTTGTAACCGATGGCAGCGTTGTAGGTGTTCACGTCGTCATCTATATCTGTGGCCATGACCTGCATCACAGAGGTTCCTGGAAGCAAAGAAGATTCATTTCCAAAATTCTGACCAAAGTGCTAGTGGAGNGCCTTGGCAGAGTTTTGCATCATCCAGGAAATCGAGTTAATGTGTATTTGCCCTCCACACCCTCTGGATCCTCCTGACCCCTGACCTCACGGTCCAGCCCAGTGGTGAGCACACTGATGACGCCTGTTTCCTTGTTGATGGTGAACATTTTGTTGTGTGGCAGCACGGGCTCTTGGGCTAGGATTTTGTAACCGATGGCAGCGTTGTAGGTGTTCACGTCGTCATCTATATCTGTGGCCATGACCTGCATCACAGAGGTTCCTGGAAGCAAAGAAGATTCATTTCCAAAATTCTGACCAAAGTGCTAGTGGAGGAAGAAAGCATTCTACCAAATGAATGAATGGTGTACCCAGAACCCACCTGGTTCAACTGAAACATTTTGGTTCATACATTTGGTTCAACATTTTGCTCTGTCTCATACACTAAATGAATAGTGCATAAGAGAGGAAAAACCCCAGAAATTTACACAATTCGCTTTTTAGCCACATTTCCACCTGAGAGAATAGTCATCTGAGATCACTGCCTTCAAGGTGGAAGGAAATATTTATAACGTTTGTGACAATTCTCTTTAAGAATCAATAGGCAGGGAATTCCCTAGTTGTCCAGTGATTAGGACTCTGCTCTCACTGCCAAGGGCCTAGGTTGAATCTCTGGTTGGGGAAGTAAAAGTCCCAAAACCAAACAGTGGGGCGGGGAGGGGTGGCAGAGGGTGGGGAGAAGGAGAGAACCAATAGATGAAAGACAAAAAGCCCAAGAGAAAAAAAAAAAGGGCAAAAGACTTGAACATTTAAGTTGTAAAGAAACCCAAATGCTCAGCAAACATATGATGCTTTTTTTATTCCATTAATAATCATAAAAATGCCATTTTACATTACACTGAGATATAATCATATACTCAACAGACAGGCCAAAAAGAAGTCTTACAATTCCATGAGGTATATTGCTGGTAAGAGTGTAAATTGGTTCAACCACCTTAGAAAACTGTTTGTCACCATGTGGAAAAGTAAGCAAAACTAACAAGATGTTACCCAGCGTTAAGTACACACATCAGAAAAGATGAATGAAAGTAAGGGAATGATTATCACAAAAGTCAGAGTGAAAGTTGCTCAGTTATGTCCAACTCTTTGTGACCCCATGGACTGTACAGTCTATGGACTTCTCCAGGCCAGAATACTAGAGTGGGTAGCCTTTCCCTTCTCCAAGGGATCTTCCCAACACAGGTCTCCCACGTTGCAGGTGGATTCTTTACCAGCTGAGTCACAAGGGAAGTCCATAAAAGTCAGGGTAGTGGTTGCTTTTAGGGGACAGAGAGAAAAATGTGATCAGGAAGGGACTGTACAGGGGCCGTAAACCCTTAACAAGATCTGTTAACTTTTCTTGGCTGCACAGCATGGGGAATCTTTAGTTCCCCAGCCAAGGTTTGAACTCATACTCCCTGCATTAGAAGTGTGGAGTCTAAACCACTGGACCACCAGGGAAGTTCCCAAGGGTCTATTTCTTAATCAGGGAAGGTTATTCTTTAACTGCTCTATATTTGTTTATTTATTTAGCTGCCCCAAGTCTTAGCTGTGGCATGTGGGATCTCTGGAGTATGGAGTCTTAGCCACTGGACCACCAGGGAAGTCCAAATTGCTCCTTTCTTAAACTGTGCTTGAACGTTTTCTACATGTTTCTGTCAGGAGGATATTTTACACACACACTGTCTTCCAAAGAAGTTCTGTGCCTATGAAAGGCCTGACCCCAAATGCCAGCCCCAACACTTGGGGAAGGGGGGTGGTCCAAAGCATCTAAATTGTCTTGGTGGGTGTTGAGCTCCTCGTGGCTGGACACACCTGGAAGAGCGCCTTCCAGGACAGACCCCTTGAAGACCTCCTGGGTGAACTGGGGCTTGTTGTCGTTCTGGTCGGTCACCGTGATCACAATCTCCATAGGCTCTTCAATGGCTTGTCCGTTCGAAGACACAGCGTGAGAGAAGAGCTGCAAGAGCCAAGTGAGGGTTACTCGGGAAGAGGACATGGGAGAAGCGGTCTGACCAGAGCAGCGTGGGCTCCACTGGACGCCACTCCCTTCCACGCAAGTAAGGACTCCCCAGCACAGAACTTATCCCACACACATGCTGCTGCTTCAGTGAGGTCATGGCACCGGCTAAGACCATGACATGGGAAGACGCGTGGGCTGGAGAACACACACACCAGGTCAAAGGCCCCATTGCCCACGTGGGGGCTGAGGACCAGGGCTAGGAGATAAAGGTGGAAACCTGAGACTCTCTGACTTACTCCAAGCAAGGTCAGATCTACTCTGGACACTTGAGTCTAGGGTTTCCTCAAGACCTTTCTGCATTTGGCATCAAGGCATTACCTCCCAACTTCCCTGAGCTCACACTGCTCTCAAGGCCCAGAAATGATTTTTGTTCTCCAACATCATCACCATCCTCTGCCTTTGTGTCGTCATTGTTGTTTAGTAGCTAAGTTGTGTCTGACTCTTTGCAACCCCATGGACTGTAGTCTGCCAGGTTCCTCTATCCATGGGATTTCCCAGACAAGAATACTGGAGTGGGTTGTCATTTCCTCCACCAGGGGATCTTCCTGACCCAGAGACTGAACCTACGTCTCCTGCATTGGCAGGCAGATTCTTTACCACTGAGCCAGCAAGGAAGCTCGTCTGCCTTTATGTCAGGGACTTTTAATCCCAAGAATAGGTGGACATCTTGGGTCTAAGATCGTGTCTGATACCTCAAGACTCTCTCCAACTTTATTCCTAACAAAAACAGTCCCTAGTTTTCCCCAGGTTCTCCTGTCATTTCACCTTATTGACAGATCTAGGAGTCAAGTTCTTCAAAATCCAGAGTATCTGATCTACGATCAACATGACCAAAATATTTTGGAAACATGTAACCCCATCGTTAACAAGCTTCTAAGAGACACTCACAATGTACTTGGCAATGTGTTCTCTATCCAGAGGCTGTGTCACTTTTAACCATCCTGTTTCTCTTTCAATAATAAAAACACCGACAGGGGGTGTGTCAGCTCCTTGGCCAGTGATGCTGTAGAAAACTTGGGTTTCTTTCTCCCTGTTAGATTTGATCTGGAGACAAAGCAGAGAGAGATGAATGAGCAAGAAAGGATCCTGACACTGGTGGTTTCCCCTTTCTCTCCTAGGTCCTTCTCAGCCAAATTCCCTCCCCTGTCTCTTATACACATCTACAGACAGGCCAAAAAGAAGTCTTACAATTCCATGAGGTATATTGCTGGTAAGAGTGTAAATTGGTTCAACCACCTTAGAAAACTGTTTGTCACCATGTGGGAAAGTAAGCAAAACTAACAAGATGTTACCCAGCGTTAAGTACACACATCAGAAAAGATGAATGAAAGTAAGGGAATGATTATCACAAAAGTCAGAGTGAAAGTTGCTCAGTTATGTCCAACTCTTTGTGACCCCATGGACTGTACAGTCTATGGACTTCTCCAGGCCAGAATACTAGAGTGGGTAGCCTTTCCCTTCTCCAAGGGATCTTCCCAACACAGGTCTCCCACGTTGCAGGTGGATTCTTTACCAGCTGAGTCACAAGGGAAGTCCATAAAAGTCAGGGTAGTGGTTGCTTTTAGGGGACAGAGAGAAAAATGTGATCAGGAAGGGACTGTACAGGGGCCGTAAACCCTTAACAAGATCTGTTAACTTTTCTTGGCTGCACAGCATGGGGAATCTTTAGTTCCCCAGCCAAGGTTTGAACTCATACTCCCTGCATTAGAAGTGTGGAGTCTAAACCACTGGACCACCAGGGAAGTTCCCAAGGGTCTATTTCTTAATCAGGGAAGGTTATTCTTTAACTGCTCTATATTTGTTTATTTATTTAGCTGCCCCAAGTCTTAGCTGTGGCATGTGGGATCTCTGGAGTATGGAGTCTTAGCCACTGGACCACCAGGGAAGTCCAAATTGCTCCTTTCTTAAACTGTGCTTGAACGTTTTCTACATGTTTCTGTCAGGAGGATATTTTACACACACACTATCTTCCAAAGAAGTTCTGTGCCTATGAAAGGCCTGACCCCAAATGCCAGCCCCAACACTTGGGGAAGGGGGGTGGTCCAAAGCATCTAAACTGTCTTGGTGGGTGTTGAGCTCCTCGTGGCTGGACACACCTGGAAGAGCGCCTTCCAGGACAGACCCCTTGAAGACCTCCTGGGTGAACTGGGGCTTGTTGTCGTTCTGGTCGGTCACCGTGATCACAATCTCCATAGGCTCTTCAATGGCTTGTCCGTTCGAAGACACAGCGTGAGAGAAGAGCTGCAAGAGCCAAGTGAGGGTTACTCGGGAAGAGGACATGGGAGAAGCGGTCTGACCAGAGCAGCGTGGGCTCCACTGGACGCCACTCCCTTCCACGCAAGTAAGGACTCCCCAGCACAGAACTTATCCCACACACATGCTGCTGCTTCAGTGAGGTCATGGCACCGGCTAAGACCATGACATGGGAAGACGCGTGGGCTGGAGAACACACACACCAGGTCAAAGGCCCCATTGCCCACGTGGGGGCTGAGGACCAGGGCTAGGAGATAAAGGTGGAAACCTGAGACTCTCTGACTTACTCCAAGCAAGGTCAGATCTACTCTGGACACTTGAGTCTAGGGTTTCCTCAAGACCTTTCTGCATTTGGCATCAAGGCATTACCTCCCAACTTCCCTGAGCTCACACTGCTCTCAAGGCCCAGAAATGATTTTTGTTCTCCAACATCATCACCATCCTCTGCCTTTGTGTCGTCATTGTTGTTTAGTAGCTAAGTTGTGTCTGACTCTTTGCAACCCCATGGACTGTAGTCTGCCAGGTTCCTCTATCCATGGGATTTCCCAGACAAGAATACTGGAGTGGGTTGTCATTTCCTCCACCAGGGGATCTTCCTGACCCAGAGACTGAACCTACGTCTCCTGCATTGGCAGGCAGATTCTTTACCACTGAGCCAGCAAGGAAGCTCGTCTGCCTTTATGTCAGGGACTTTTAATCCCAAGAATAGGTGGACATCTTGGGTCTAAGATCGTGTCTGATACCTCAAGACTCTCTCCAACTTTATTCCTAACAAAAACAGTCCCTAGTTTTCCCCAGGTTCTCCTGTCATTTCACCTTATTGACAGATCTAGGAGTCAAGTTCTTCAAAATCCAGAGTATCTGATCTACGATCAACATGACCAAAATATTTTGGAAACATGTAACCCCATCGTTAACAAGCTTCTAAGAGACACTCACAATGTACTTGGCAATGTGTTCTCTATCCAGAGGCTGTGTCACTTTTAACCATCCTGTTTCTCTTTCAATAATAAAAACACCGACAGGGGGTGTGTCAGCTCCTTGGCCAGTGATGCTGTAGAAAACTTGGGTTTCTTTCTCCCTGTTAGATTTGATCTGGAGACAAAGCAGAGAGAGATGAATGAGCAAGAAAGGATCCTGACACTGGTGGTTTCCCCTTTCTCTCCTAGGTCCTTCTCAGCCAAATTCCCTCCCAGAGAAATAGGGGACTGCCTTCTGTACCTGGACCAGTGACTTCGGAAAGGGGCCTTTCTCGTTTTCTGGGCAGCTGATGGGAGGAATAACCCAGTCTCTCTTCTGTCTCCTGAGACCATGGTGGGGGCCAGGAAATGTGAGCACTTCCGTCTGAGTTCCAGAGGGAGACTCCTGAAAGGGAAGAAGTTGAGAAACAAAGTTGGATCATTTAGGCGAGATGATACAAGCTGAACAGTTCAAACTACCCAAGAAGAACCTCCAGTCTTCTGAGAGAAGGACATGGTTTCCATTTAGTAACAAAAGAAACAGCCACAACAAAACCCAATGAACTCTTTACCATATCACTACCATATCACCAAGCTGGTTTCCTCTTTGGATTTTTCTTGGTGTCCAGAGTTCAGGCAATCATGCATATAAGATTACAGGGTTTGAGGGTTTGACGTTATTTTATTAATTATATCAAGTCCACATCTCACACCCGTGTTGTTTTGGGGTTGTTTTTTGTTTTTTGGCTGCATAGCATGCAGGATCTTAGTTCCCTGACCAGGAATTAAACCCTCACCCTCTGCAGTGGAAGCACAGAGTCTTAACCTCTGGACCACCAGAGAAGTCCCAACACTTGTCATTTTTAAAGGACATTATGCCCCCAATGACTTAATATCAGAGCTTATGCAACAATTTGATATCCCAGTGTTTTACATTTTTTCTCTTATATTTTTCCTAGGGATATAGGTCTCCAAATTGGAGTTAGCCTACGGAATACGTTTTAGGAACTGATACTAAGGATTACTTTGTGATCAATACTAATCCCTTAATCTCACTGTGTTATTCTATTGGTTTGGTTGCCATTTACTCTAACAGAAGTTGTTGGGATGGGAACCAAAAACGCCCTTTGAGACTCATATTGAACGGTTTTCATGTGTGATAAAGATAGCTTTATGCACACACAGTGAAATGAAATAGCTGAAGATGGAAAGAAAGATCTTCCGAATTGTTGAAGTGTTAAAGTGATTGGCAGTAACACAGTAAAGGCTTCAGAGGACAATTCCATCTGCCATCTCCCACACTGTCACTGATGCCTGTCTATGACATGTGTGTCAAACCTTATTTCTTACCTTTAAAAATGTGATTCAAAATGCACAGGACAGACATGAAACATGACCAGATAGCATCACAAAATCCTTCTCATTCCTTTGTACTAGTCACTCACACACTCCTTAATACACACACACACAAACACGCTCTGCATTCATCTTCTAGAGAAGCAGTCCCACCCTGGCCACGGGCAGGCTCTGGAGCCACACACCCATAGACACACAGACAGACAGACAGACACACAGACACAGACACGCTCTGCATTCATCTTCTAGAGAAGCAGTCCCACCCTAGCCACGGGCCAGCTCTGGAGCCAGGCTGACTGGCTTTGCATCCTCACTGTGACACCTTGGGCTAGTTATTTAACTTCTGTGTCCCACATTTTCCTAATGTCTAAAATGAGGATTATATATCAGTATCTGCCTCACAGGGTCCTTGAAAAGTGAAAAGTGAAAGTTAGTTGCACAGTCATGTCCATGTCCAACTCTTTGCGATTCCATGGACTGTAGTCTGTCTCTCTCGTCTGTCCATGGAATTCTCTAGGTTGGCATTTCCTTCTCCAGGGGATCTTCCCAACCTGGGGATCAAACTCAGGTCTCCCGCATTGGAGGTGGATTCTTTACCAGCTGAGCTACAAGGGAACCCCTACAGGGTCCTTGGAAGGATTAAATGTGATACTAGTGTTGCAATAAAGCACTTAGGATAGTGCCTGAGGATTTCCCTGGTGGTCTAGTGATTAAGAATCTACTTGCCAAGGCAGAGGACATAGGTTCAATCTGTGGTCCAGGAAGATTTCACATACCGTGGGGCAACTAAGCCCATACCTCACAACTAATGAAGCCCAAGTGCCTAAATCCCATGCTCCATAACAGAAGCCACTGCAGTGAGATACCCCTGCTCCTTCCACAAGAGAAAGCCCGCCAGCAGCAAATGAAAACCCAGTGCAGAAAGAAAAAAAAAAGAATAGGGCTTGAAACAGTAAGTGCTCGACAAATACTAACAAAGATGATGGTTGGACTGGTTGGAAAACAGTTATAGTTTTAATGAAATGGAATTAGAGATATGACGTGAACACAGGAACAAATATTAAACTGATTCTCAATACTGTATCTTAAGCCTAAAAATGACCATCTTGCACAGCCGTGGTGAACAAACAGACCTTGATATATGAATGCAAATTTATTTGCCATACTGAAGAGGAAGGCAAAGCGCATACTTTGCTGACATCAAGATTACAGAACATTGATAATAAATAATGATGAACACTATGCTGGCAAAACATAACATTAATGTCTTTATGTGTGAAATTATTTTTTTTTAAGATATTTATTCATTTATTTAGCTGTGTCATGCAGGTTGCAGGATCTTAGTTCCATGACCAGGGACTGAACCTGGGATCTTGCCAACCCAGCATCCTAACAACTAGGCCACCAGGGAACTCCAGTCATGTGTGAAATTAAAGGGAATCATGTTTAAGCATAAACAAACTGAACATAGGATCCATTGCTCAGGAAAAAAGGATACCAGACCAGAAAACTTATCCAACCTAAGAAAAAGAACTGGAAAGTTACATCTATTTATAGTCTTCCCCCAGCTTTCTTGAGGTATAACTGACAAAATAAAAAATTGTTTCTATTTAAGGTATACCATGTGATGTTTTGATATAAATATATAGGATCTACTCCACTCCAGGACTCTTGTCTGGAAAATCCCATGGACAGAGGAGCCTGGTAGGCTGCAGTCCATGGGATCGTGAAGAGTTAGACACGACTGAGCGACTTCACTTTCACTTTTCACTTTCATGCATTGGAGAAGGAAATGGCAACCCACTCCAGTGTTCTTGCCTGGAGAATCCCAGGGATGGGGGAGCCTGATGGGCTGCCATCTATGGGGTTGCACAGAGTCAGACACGACTGAAGTGACTTAGCATAGCATTCTTATATGAACGAAAAGAGAGGTAAGATTATCACCCCTTCCAGTGTAAGGTCACCTGGCACAAGAGTGCTTTGAACTAAAGACAAACCAAAGTCAACCTCAAACCAGTTGTGGTAGACTTGCCACTTATCATCCAGGCTTCCCTGGTGGCTCAGATGGTAAAGAATCCACCTGCATTGTGGGAGACCTGGGTTCCATGCCTGGGTTGGGAAGATCCCCTGGAGAA